>WNWU01013629.1:4416972-4439280 GCA_012654045.1 Ptyas mucosa | reverse complement strand
TCAATTAAACCATGGCAACATCTAATGTTTGTGTAGTATTATTTTAAGCAGACTGTGTTTTTCTATTGTTGTGACTTAGATGAAGTTCAGAGCACATTTTATGACCAATTCATGCAAAACTCCATGTAATCCCAAGGGGTTCACATACTTTTTCTTGCAACTGTATGTATCTTTGAGGTATTTTTTGCCTTTACTTTGTGCCTTAGTGAAACTTTGTTATTGATATATTATATGCTACCCGGCACATACTTTAGTGTTTATTTATTTATTGGTTCGATTTATATATTGTCCTTCTCCGGAGACTCAGGGTGGCTTACAATGCGTTAAGCAATAGCCTTCATACTTTTGTATATACCTGCTTAGGAGGGTTTTTGGGCCCCCCTAAGCAGTGTTCTTTTTTATACAAAGTCAGCTTATTGCCACCACAATCCGGGTCCTCATTTTATCTGCTTCAAAAGGATGGAAGGCTGAGTCAACCTTGAGCCTGGTGAGATTTGAACTTGCAGTAATTGCAGGCAGCTGGTGTTACTTAGCAGTACTTTAGTTTGCTGCATCACCAAGGTGTTATTCAGTAAGGAGATACATAGGTGGACAGAGAAACAGACAGACAGACAGATTGATAGCTGTAGATGTATATAGGTGCATATGTATACATAAATGCATACATACATATATGCAAAGAGAGTGAGCAAGAAAGAAAGAAAGAAAGAGAGAGAGAGAGCGAGAGAGCGCAAAATTGTTTAAATGTGATGTTCTCTATGTCCCATATATTTTTTCAGTTTTTTCCCTGACAATAATCTTTGGCAAAAAATCACTGTTTTTTAAAAAAAGTATATTTACAAAAAAAAAATCTATGAAAAATACTATATTTCCAAGTAAGCTGATTTTAGGAGATTTATAGATTTATTTTAAAAACTTTTTGTCTTATGTAATCTGCTCTAACAGTCTGATCACAAAGAAATAATCCTACTTGGTGTATTAATAAATGTAAAAGCTAACATTTTATAAACGGGTATTATTTTGCTGAATGAAATATTTTTGAAATGTCTAGTATTTAAATTTATATAATGTTATATAATCAGTTTTCTTTCTTCCAGTGTTAAGGACTGTTTTCATTATTTAAAATTGTCTTTAAGTTAGATACAGGAAAAAAATTATCTACAGGTTTGCCATTTAAAAACCATAATTTACATTTTAATGGCACTTACATGTAAGTTATTATTGCAATTTTTCTTAAAACTGCAGATGAGAAGTATATCGATGTTTTGAGGTTTTTTTAATTTACAAGTTTGCTGTAATTTAAAAGCAATTTTCATTTAGTTCTCTAAAACATTATAGTAACCTTTCTAATTTCTAATACATTTAGAATAAATGGAAAATTGTAACAGATCTTTAAATAAACCTACATGAGCAGCATAAACACATCTGAATATAATTTTTATGTTTATGTACTATAGTAAATTTTACAACTCAACACTAGTTTTTATTTACAAAATAATTACATTTATTTACAAATGACGACACTATTGTATATTCTTTGAGAAAACAAATAAAATAAATGTTATATATTTTTATTTGAATTTATGCTCGAATGTTATATATTACATCTTTATGACAGTTGGATACCTATTTATATCTTTAACTTGTTCTTGGACCAGGTCTAAACTTCCAACAATTAATAGTGATTAAATGTATTAGCATGCATATAGGAAGGTAATGTTATTAGAAGTAACATATATATATGTTGACCTTCTCAAGTTGCAAAAGTTTCAAGGGACATATTTGGCTTTGGTATGCTTAATCAGCCAGAAGATTTTATGTATTGTTTTGGAGCTAAATTGGTGGAAGGGTTTAAAATATCTCCCTCTGACTGCTGCCTTACAAAATCTGTTTTCTGTATGCACCTGAACACTTACAGAGTACTGTAGTGTATTTCATTAGGGAATTTCTTTGGATACTGCATAATTTTCACTGCCCGTGTCTAGGTCCTGGATGTGGAATCACTAATATTGAAGTCGTCAACCTTTGTTGGAATTTTACATCTGGAATTTTAAGAGTGTCTTGGGCATACTCATAAATGGTCTACCATCATTTTCATGGACAACCATAAAATATCTATATGGCCAGCTGGGGGCAGCCTTTGCAGTAACTGCAAATTTTCCAAAGGGCACAATTGCTTTAACACTTCAACTAGAGATGTTTTCCCATGTATTTCCATGGTCTGCAGAGCATCTTTTCTGACTGCTTTGTCCAACTGGCTATTTGTCAAAAAGTTTAATAATAAGGTTCCACCCCACCAGTTCTCATGTTGTGAATTTAGATTAACTTTTTGTGTTATGGTAGTTTATGCTGTTCCAGGCGATAGGCTGCCATTTTAGTTGTGAACGGAAGAAAATATGAAAACTTTGATATGGGCTAAAGCAGATTCATGGGCCATTGGGTCACATATGGACTTTTGGCTGTACTTGTCTGGACTGTGTGAGGCAACTAGAAATCAGAATTCAAATGTAAATAAGTACATGCCAGCATGCAATACAATTGCATTACTTTTATTTTGAAGGCAACTGCTATTTTTTTTTTCAACTTACTTATGTGTGTGCATACATGCCTATGCACCTTCATAGCCATATTGGTTCAGTCCTCCACAACAGTCGCAATTTCTCATGTAGCCTCGTGGGAAAATAAACTCTCCACCACTGGATTAAGCAAACCAGCAAGGCTGACCAAAGTACTCAAAAGCAAGGACTGACATAAACTAGAAGAGATGAAAAATTAAGGAAAGTTAAAGAGATCTATAGAAGGCTTGGAATATGAAGACTATTGAAAGTTCTACTGAGACAATGACTTCTACACAACTGAGAACAACCAATCAGAAGTAAGAGAGCTTTCATGGATGCAGGAAGGATACCACAAAAGATAAGGGAACAAGAAATATCTCAGAACATTGTGGGAAAAGAAAAAAGATAATATAGCAACATACATACAACAACTACTCGTAGTACTAAAAACAATGGAATCAACTAAGAATTATGAAGTAAGTGTTGGCTGTTAATGACTATAAAAATAAACTTTCCCCTGGATGGCTTATCATCAATCTGCCCTTTTAGTTTCTCCATAGGTCATTAATTATTATTATAATCCACATTGCTTCCGGTCATCCACTACTATTTTTCTTTTACTTTTCCCAGCATTCTAGATTTCTCAGGGGAGCCTGATTTTTTCAGACTGTATTCAAAACATTATAGTTTAATCTTGAACATTTGTTCCTCAAATGAAAATTCTACATCAATTTATTCTATGATCCATTTGTTGTTTTCCTATTGCATTATATTCGCAAGTCTTTTCCAACATCAGCATTAAAAAAATGAGCACACTTTCTACATTGCTTCTTCAAAGAACAATTTTCACATTTGTTGTCTCTACAATTATAATTTTTGTAGATATAATCACATCACAGCCTCTGAAAATATTTTCCAAGGCTTTCTTTGCTACCCTTACCAAGTGCTAGTCTGAAGTATATTTCTTTACTTCTGGCTTTCTGCTGTTAATGGTCAATTGTAAAATAGAGAAGCCCACCACCATACCTTCATAAATTATAAGCCTAGTTGCTCTTACCTGTCATGATATGGTCTTTTTAATTTAATCTTAGCTCCATTTTTCACTGTGCTCCTTGATTTTCATTATTACAACTTGCAGGTCATTTGTATTTTCAGGGATCAGAGCAGAATAATTGGCAAGTTATTGCTGTTTCTTTATCCAGGTTTACATGTTTCTGTCCACCTTTGCTCAAAATATATTCCATTTATAGACTGACAATAAAGGGGGAGAATGCAGCCTTGTCTCATTCTGTTGCCAACCTGGAATCAGTTTGTTTCTGTCTGGTGTATGATTTCCTGACCTGTGTATAGGTTTTGCATGAGGACAATGAAGTGTTCTTGGATTTCCATTTTATGAAAGCCATTCCCTTGTTTGTAGGGAATATCTCTATTATAAGAATTTTATTATATCCCTTCCATGTCTGATCTTTTTGAACTAGTTACCGTATGTCCATAGGGAACTTTTAGCGTACCAATCTGAGATTGTAACTTTCTTCTAATTTACTTTCCAAAGTAAATATTTGGGAATATTTCCCATTATGGAAACTGGTTGGCTTTATTCTTCTGCTTTATATTGCCTTGAAACTTGAGTGATTTATAATATACTCTATAATTAGCTTTTGGCCACAGCTTTGCTGTTATACCTGATCTCTTCCATCTCTTTGTACAAAAAAATATAGTGAACTTGATTTCTGTGAGTTTTATTATACTGGTTGAATAAGAATTTATTGTACTGGTCCAATCTTTGGTTTCCCAATATTTTCTTCTTAAAGCAATTTAAAACCCTGAATTTCCAGAACAGATAGAAGGTTATGCCTTTTTCCTGGATCCATAGCAGCACATTTTTTTTTACAGCTTGCTTCTGTCTTACTTTGAGGACAGGTAGACACCGAGCTGTTCCCCTTTATAAATTTTGTTTTCCATGATCTTTCAGAACTTGAACTACTCCTTTGCTTTGAATCTTACTAGCACTTTTTTTTCTAATTTAAATAATATAAAGATGATAAAAGCTGATGGGATGGACTTTGGCAAATAATACATTTCCAGATACATTGGCGTCTGTAATAAATTATAGGTAGTTATAGGGATTGTTTTTCCTATAACTACCGTGTTTCCCTGAAAATAAGACTCTGTCTTATATATTTTTTTTGAACACTGAAATAAGCGCTTGGCTTATTGCCATGTGCTCAAAAGCCCGATTGGGTTTATTATCAGGGGATGCCTTATTTTGGGGGAAACAGGGTATCTATGATTGTGAATGCTGGACAATAGAAAAAGCAGATAAGGAAAGAAAGCAGGCTCATTCGAATTATGGGTTTGGAGACAGCTACTACATATACCTTGAGCAGCAAAAATAACAGGCAAGTTGATTATAGACTACATCAAGCTTGACATTTCACTAGAAGCTAAGATTACCAAGCTAAGATTGTCTTATTTTTGTCATGTCATGCAGTCATATTCTTTAGAAAAATAAATTATGCTAGGAAGGGCTAGAAGTGTTTGAAAATGAGGCTGACAAAGAATATGCTGGATAGATGCCACAGATTAAACACAGTGCCATTTTAAACTTTTAAACTTAGAAAATGGTAAAATGGAACACTTGGAGAAAGTTAATATATAGGATTTTTGAACGTTGGATCTGATTGAACGGATAAAATGAGATTGATGCCCTCATAGTTTATTAGTTTAAGCTTTGTCAACAGACTATGTCATTTTTAAACTGTATAATATGTGGAATAGCCTTCAGATTGACAAATAAAGATTGAGGATTGATATTGCATAATTGTGGCTTTCTTTTTACATTGAGTGGCTTTCTTTTTGACAAACATGTTATAACATTGAAAACGTCTGTTTATTCCATGGAATAAAGTAATCTTTTCTGTGCTGCATATTCAACAATCTGTTGGTTTACAGAGATGTGACTTTTGATTCAACATAACTATAGAGCTCCAGATTTGCAAAATCTGCTTTAAATGGTGACACAGAGCACACATTTAAAGCATTCCCATCCTATTTTGTTTTCAGATTGGCATCATTAATAGTATTGGCTAAGCTTAATCCCTGCCCTAGAAAGGCAAGTCTGTTTGATAAATTGTTATAATAAGGATGATCTGTGGCTCAAAGAAAGTAACACTACATTTTTATGAATAGGTTGCACAGTGGATAACATAAATTAAATTGAAAAAAACAAAACAAAAAATAAGCAGCACACGTTTGAAGAAACTCTAGGCTACATCACATACAAGAAATTCCTCATATTCCTCATATTAATTAATTAATTACTCATATAAAGAATTAGTTCTTTTTATATTGTAATGAAAAAATTTGCAGACACATGTTTTTGCATCTAATAATGTTCTCTTTTTATTGAAGTGCCTGTAGATCAGGGGTGTCAAACTCAAGGTCCAGGGACTAGATCTGGCCTGCAGGGGCTTAGATGTAGGGCCACCCTGGAAACAGAGAAGGACAGGCCCACAGTGCCTCAGTCAGTGAAAACGCAGCTCGTGAGGGTCATAGGCAGTCCTCCCAAGCTCCTTTTTTGCTGGCAGAGGGTTGCAGGAGGCCGTTGCAGGCATAAAACTGAGCTCAGGAGCCTGTTTTTGCTGGCAGAGCCCTCGGGGCCCAACAAGCAACCCAGACATGAGTGACGTTGAGTTGGCCATGCCTCCCTGGCCATGTTTCCCCTACCCACCCGAGGTCAAACACAACCCTGATGCAGTCCTCAATGAAATTGAGTTTGACACCTCTGCTGTAGATGATCTTCCTTTTTGCATGTGAAATACATCTGCATTCAGATCAGACCCAAATCTCTGGATATGGTTATAAGATTCCAGCCACTAATTATATAACAATTATAAAAAGGCCCAACAAAACACCAAAAGAGTCTGCTGAAAATAATAATTAAGGGAAGCAATGGTATTTAGAAAAAGTTAGAAAAGATGAGACCAAATAATGCAAAGTTTTAAGGATTATTAAGAATATGGAGGGAACTGACAAATGGAGAGATGGAACTGTTTAATGCAAAATGGAAAAATAACTCATGAAAATAATTTAATGTAATGGATATAACTGTAAATCAGTGACTCCATTACCATTTCTTCATTAATCAAGACCAAAGATGTATTTATGTACATTTCTGGAAATTGGCAGTATATGAATATTTATACCATTCATATAAACAAAAAATTGTACATGTGCTTTGTAATTAGAAAAGAGATGGTCCCGCCCCCCCCGCCCCTCCCGAATATACATGTGTTCCACCATGGCTGCTGATATATTTTATAGCTCTGGTAAAATACAGTTCACAACTTGTAGCAAGAGCTCTTTTAGAGTGACAAGAGTCACATAAATTTTATTATTCCGTTGCATATTTTGTTTGCACCATAGGGTAAAATATTGTTCCTCTTCCCAAATGCAACTCTTCAGGCCTTTTGGACTGAGCCTCTTGCTCACTGTATCATTACAATAAATACTGTTTCCAATTTCTTGAAAGACCCTCCTTCTTTATGATCTAGCACAGTATTCTCAATATAGCAACTGGAGTATCAGATGTTCTTACCTATATACTGAGTGGCTTTGTTGCTATTCTTCCTAGAATATTGGTGATTACAAAGTCCGCTCAGAACAGAAACAGGAATAGCTGATATTTTTGCCAATCCCACTAGGATAAGCCTGTTCTACTCATGTCGACAAAGAGGGCCTACTTCAGATCCCATCAGTCAAAGAATTGGGATCCAGAAAAAGAGTCTTCTTTGCTGCAACACCTATCCTTTGGAACATCTTATTCTCTAGGGCAGTGGGTCTCAACCTTCCTAATGCCGCAACCCTTTAATACAGTTCCTCATGTTGTGGTGACCCCCAACCATAAAATTATTCCTAAAACCATTGAAAATATGTGTTTTTGGATGGTCTTAGGTGACCCCTGTGATAGAGTTGTTCGACCCCCAAAGGGGTCCCGACCCACAGGTTGAGAACCACTGCTCTAGGGTAAGATCTGCCCATCCTCCTATCCTTCTGCAGGAGCCAGTATATCTGACTCTGGCAGTTGGCCTGAGGGTCAGATGGGGAAGTTCCACGTTGGAGGTGACTGCTGGATTGATAGCAGACAACCTCCTTTACTCTCTGTTCCCTTCCTATCCATCTTTTGGTTACCATATTGATGTATTCTCATTATGTTTTTCATTACAAATTTTATTGTTCTATTATTTTACTTCTTTTTTGTTTACACTCTTTTTATTTCTTCCTTTTTATTATTGTAAGTTACCTAGAGTATCCCCATCATGAGATAGGTAGCAAATACATTTAATAAATAAGCAAATAAACAAATACTTGGTAGGCTCTGGGGTTTGCAAAAACAAGACTTTTTGGAAAATCAGCAAAATATATTGGATCATCAAACTACAACCTTGGCTATGTAGGAAGAGGAGAGAATAGGAGTCAGGGAGCAGTTGCTAGAGGAGAGGAATATTGGTTATGTGGGTGCATACATGCATACATATGATATGTTCCCGTGTCTATGTATCTCTATATGCTTCTATACAGCCAGCAGAGTTAGCCTTCTAAAAATATTGAAACCCCTTTCTTAAATCCACTCTATATGCAAACTACAACACTTTGATTAAATTGTTTGTAAGACTGCTGACTTGGACATTTTGTGAATATCATGTCCTGTGATCCAAACTCAGGAAGCAGTGATACCTTTTAGTATTGTTCTCTTTGCCAGTCACCAGATCCTTTATGGATAGAATAGCTGGATGTGAAGATCTGCTGAACGTGACTGACTGAATCAGCACTTTTTCCCCCCCTGGGTCATTAATGAATCCACATAGAAAATGACAACTAGGAAAGATTAGCACTTCCTTTTTCTCCATCCCAAAATAACATAAATAGCATAATTTGTGAATTGTTCAAAAATGAAAGCAAAACCTGGATGGCCCTTCAGAAGGCAGTGAGAACCCAATTGTTTTATAGAGCATATAATGTTGGCTGAAGTGGTAGCTAAGGAAGGATGCTACAAACAGCATCTCCCTAGAAATTTAGATAGTCGAAACTCTGATAGCCTTCATGAGGCATAAAAAACAGCTCTCCCTCTGCTCTCCCCCCCCCCCCCCCCAGGGCATTTGGGCTGGAAGGTTAAGTGACTTCTCTTGGTTGATTTTCTATTGTATATTAGAATTGCTTTTTGCAACCCCAAACATTTGTTGCTTGGTTGTTGGTGTAATTATGCTTGGTTTTAATTCTTGTATGCTACCCAAAGTCATTGCTATGTGATTGGTGGACAAATAAATAATGTAAAAATGTAAATGAATAAATAAGTAATGCATATTTTATTGGTATATGTAAATCATTGAAGTTGGAAGTGTAGAAATGCCAAAACAAATGATTAAATAAATAGCCCTGGAAATTGATAATCCTAGATTTTATGTCAATCCTAGTCCTTTAAGTCTTAAAAGGGATATATAAATTCTCAGCCTTTAATGAAACAAGAAATAGTTCCTTAATTTTGGATAGTTTCTTTTGAAACTACTTTTCTTCTGTCAAAACAAGCTTAAAATTCAACTGGTTTTAAAGTGAGAAAGTTCATTGTCTCCTTAAAGGAAATTTAATTTCATAATTGGATTAACATATAGTACTCCTCATATCTTACTGATGATTTTTTTAAACAGACTTTTGTCAGAATTAATATTGTTTCCAGCCCTCCCAATCATTGTTGTTGTTTTTTAGAATTCATAAGACAAATTTAAAAACATATTTGAAACTTTTAGAGATTTGTCTTCTTATAAATTTTATTGTATTTTTTTATTTTACCAATTGTTCATATTTCCTGGATTTAATTTATAAAAATACATATAATAAGCATCAATTGCAAAATAACATTTTAGTATTCCGCAGCCACTTCAGAAACTCTTATCAAGAAATCTTCATCACTGAGCTGTTCTGCATTTTTTACATTAATTCTGCAATTATGGCCAGTGGGAATTTTCACGTTGTCTTAATGGAATTAAAAATGTACCGAACATGAATTTTAAAGACATATTAGAATTCATAAGTCTTTCTTGCTGTCTGACTTCCTTCTTTTGCAGAATCAGTGTCTCCAGTCTAAAGATCTACTTATGCTGAGTGAAAAGTAATAAAATTTGCATTAATCTAGAAAGTGATAAAAACAAGTTTAGTGTAGTGCAATTAAGGTATCAGGCTAGAAATTGAAAGACCAAAGTTTTACTGTCGCCTTGAGCAGGAAGCCAGCTGGGTGACCTTATCTTAGCCACTTTCTCTTAATCCTAGGAAGGAGACAATGGCAAATCACTTTCGAAAAACCTTGCCAAGAAAACAGCTGGACTTGTCTAGCAGTTTCCGAGAATCAGACATGAGCAAAAAACAAACAAAACACAACCTTATACTCTCCAGACAAGTGAATTGTCTACTATTCCTGAAATTACTGTGATAGCAGCTATGATTGAGTATTTCAGAGAAAAAGAATTAATCCTAGAAAAATAGCAATACCTCTGATCAGTAGTGTGTATTTGCTTTCCTTCACCATAAGGAAAGTTTCATATTCTGTGGTTCATGGCTATAGCTACTGCTTGTATATAGTACCTGAGACTCAAACATGTGCTTTTGAATTATCTATATGTTTTTTAATGTGATGGAATGGATAACTCCTTAAATACATGGAGAATACCTTTATTAATTCTAAATAACAATGAATTTAATTCAGTTCAGATTTTTACCTCAGTCCAGTCAAAGAATTGGAGCATGGTCCATAGCATATGGTTCTGCCCCAGCTATGGACCCCAAAGAACACAGCACACACAAAGTCCATACAAACCTTAGTTTACTAATTAAAGACTACTAATGAGCTTTCTTAGTAGTTGTTCGAACACAAATACAATTTAAATCAGTCTTTTCTGAACAAGGGCTGTTAATTTAACTTCATTAATAGCCGACAAGAATCCAAAGAATAATAACTCAATTCTGAGGTACAGTATTTCAGATAACTGTAATCTTACTGTGATTGACAGAATGCCGAGAAGCAATTTTCAGAAAAACTGATAAGGGAGAAACAAGAGCTGAATCAAACGCTTCTGGAATCAAGACGCGAAGGAATATGAATGAAGTTGTTTCCTGCAATTTGCAGGATTAGTAAATGAAAAGACAGAGACCTAATCCTTTTAAATTAGTGAGAATGTATTGTAAGGATATTCATAAAAACATAGAATATTATAGATAAACAGAAAGAGAGTGTATTAAATGGATGAATTAAAATTCATTTAAACATATACATTATCAAGCCTAGAGAAAAAAAAATCTTTCTAATTTAATTTTAACATTTCAGAAGAGCATTTCTCTTTGGCCCTGACCTTGCTGATGTTTAGGAAAGCTTTAAAAACAGTTTTGTAAGCAGATCCTAAGCCAGAGTAATTTGTAAACACATATGAAAGTTTGATTTTTTAATATTTGTATTCCTCAGCATAATGTTATTAATATTGCTGAATCTCTTCTGTATATATGATATGTTTTTAAACCTTTTATATGCTTCCTTGAGGTATTTACAATTAGCTGGCCTTATACATAGATTAATAAGATAATACATTTACTCTTGTACCTTCAGCCGTAGTATAGCTAAACTGAATTTCTTATACCATGTTTCCCCGAAAATAAGACCTTGGGGACACTTTGAAATGTAGCTAAAAGATCATCAACACACACACAGCATTATTCTTCCAGCTACTTCTTTTAAAAAATGTCTTTTTAATACTAAATATTTAAAAGAGTATTGGGTATGCTGTTAATTTTCTAAGAATCTTTAGTCAACAACCACACATCAGTTACTTCTCCTCACAAATACTGAATGGAATAAGACCACAATTCTGGGAATCCTTCTGAATAAACTAATACAGCATTAAAAAGTATTCTTTCTCTTCTTCCTCTTAATAGAAAGGATACAATTTCACAGATGTTAGATGGAGATGGGCACTGACAATTTTTTTATCTGAAGTTGGCAAGAACCGAGTATATATGAAACATAAGTGTTTTGTGCTAACAGCTTATTATTTTTAAGTAATATGTTTACAATAGCCACCTTAACTAATTCTTTTGTTCAAAAGTAGTAAGATGAGAAGTAATGATGGATTCCTCATCAGTCAGGGAGTAGGAAGCAATAGATAATATTCATAATTTAAGCTTAATTAGAAACATATTTGGAGACCATTATAAATATATAATATTTATAAATGACACTCGTTGATCCCAAATAATGAATTTATTTTCAAATATTAATGCAAAATGCATGCTAACTTGTTTTGTTTTATTTTGTTGTTTTTTGGTTATACTTTATAATTCTGGCCATAAAATATATTGTTTATATCACATATCAGACAATGTTTACATCAGACAGCAGATGTGACAATATTTTAATTCTGCTTTGCTTATTGATGAACATTAGAACAAGTAATTCTTGTAGAATTACAAAACGCAAAGAACAGATTGAGGAGATGTATTTCCTTCTAATGAAAACAATGAACAAACCTGAAAAAATGCTAAACAAACCTATGTAGAATTTCCCGCACTTAAAAAAGAAATACCAAAGATTAGGAACAAATTTATCTGATGACCTCATTCTGTTCACTCTCTTTTATTATTTGCTTCATGAGAAGCCAGTATTGCTATATGATATAGTTCCGTCTGTAATAAACAAAGATGTTTTTTCCTGTGTTTATAGCAAAGATTTCTAGTCAGTGTAGCATGGTTCCTTATTTATTTATTTTTAAGAGATTTGTAAAATTGCCCCTCACATAATTCTTGCCTCTGGGCAGCACACAATAATACAACTGGGGGAAAAAAAATAAAACAACAATAAACTATACCAAACCAAAATCAGTAACCAAAATCAACATATAATGAATACATAATCAAGTCTACTTGTAATAGCACAGATTTGTGCTCATCACAGATGGTTCATTTACCATCCTGAGCTAGCATGTGATAGAAAAGCCAATAAAATCAAGGCTATCTGAGCAATGGATGGTAGTGGCTCACTCCAAAAGGCACACTTAGCTAAGGCATGTCCTGTGTCCCTTAAGGTGGCATTTTTTCATAGAAGGGACTAATATCAATATTTATAACTCAGGGTTCAAGTGAGAGGGCAGAGCTTGGTTGTTTTCTTTCAGATGCTTCATGCACTGATAATTATACTGAGTTTGGATAATGAAACATCTGAAAGAAAACAGTCAATCTCGGAGAACAGCAAGGACCCGTCAAGGGATTTGCAGCATGCCCTCACTGTGTAGCCCCTGGGACAAAAAAGGACAACTGCTTTTTTCTATGTTAAAATTATTTCTAGATATCATAGTCCCTCCAAATATGTTAGATTTTAAATCCCATTTTATCTTGAGTCACCCCTTGCTGGACATGTGCAGGGGAAGAAGAGGAGGATGCTAGTTGGAGAAGTTTATGTTAGACCATGTGTTGCATATTTCAGCAAGTGGTGAGCAATTACTGACCTTGAAAAAAGCTAGTTTTGTTTATAGTTATGGAATGAAGAGATAAATGTTTGGAACTTTAGATACAGTGAAGAGTTACCAAATTTGTTTATATTTCAACTTTGAAAGTCCCTTTATATATTTTCCTCTGTCTTTATTCTTACTTTACTCTTTCTTTTTCTCTGTCCTTGTATTTTTTACTCATTCTCTTTTTTCTTTAAATTTATTTTGTATTAGGTTTTACTATTACGAATAATTAGTGACCCAGTCTGTGTGTGTGTAAGAAAAAAGCTAAATAAGATCAGAATGAGTTAATGGGTGAATAGGGGATTATTAAAAAATCACTGACTAGTAGACTAAACTAAAAAGTTGAGAAAACACACTGAAAATAGGGTGTTTAGGCAAATAATACCATATTGCTGCCAAAACCCCCTATTATGAATGTGTATTCACCAGGAGTTGAGCTCAGCTGAATGGAATCTTTACTTTTATTGTACATTAGTATTTGGCTGGGAGGCAGAGAAGCTGTAGCCATAGATGCTGCAAGTACTGTAATTGCCAACATCGCGGTTTGTAAGGGATTCTAAGAGCTCTACAGGAGGATTACAGCTTCCTGCCCCCACTTAAAAAAAAAGAAAAGAAAGAAATATGTTTTTTCAAGACAATTTTGATTCCAGGCAAGTTTTCCCAATTTCTTCTTTCTAGGGCCGAGAGATTGCCTGGCCTAAAGAAGTAATGGAACAGATACAATAACCATGAGCTAGAGCAGTTAAATTGAAAGCAAAATTGAGAGTTAAGTAAAAGAAAGATGTACTAAGACAGCAAACTCTTATAAAAATTAAAGGCATAGAAATAAGAACAGAAAATCAGTTAATGACTAGCAAAATTGTAACAGCCCAATTTCACATAGGTTAATTTACAAAGTAACATTGTACAGATGCCTAGTTTTGAGATTCTTAGAAATCTAGTATCTGTGCTAGAAATAGTCTGAGTCAAAGAAAAATGGCTCAGGCCCAAGTGATCCATGAGCAATAAATGTTTTAATTTTCATTACAACATCATAAATCAATAGAAGTTGTTGCCAATGCTGTCATTTAAGACAAAACACCTTGTTCTTGGTCATTGACAAAAGGGAAAAAATTAATTAATCCAATCATTGCTCTTTGGAAAGAAAAAAAAATCTTACTCAATTGTAGAAGATCAAAAGGAATATATCTTTGATAATTTTGAGAAGTGCAATGGATTAATTAGTGGCAAGTTGACAACTGGCAAAGTGACACATTAAATTAATGTGTCACTTTGTAGCAAAATTTTCCCACAGTACTTATAAAATGGACCATTGTAGGTATAAATGTAAAAGTTGCAATGCTGTATTTACCTTTCCAAGCATTGATAACTTAAGTGAAGCTATGAAGCTGGTTATTGAGTTAAAATAGTAAAATAAAATGTTATTTAAAATTGGAGACTAATGACCACAGCAACCATAACCAGCAAGCAGAAAGGGGGAAAAAAACTGGAGGCAGTGACATAAATTCAATGATTTGAAGACAATCCAGATGCATATCTAATATTATATGATTGCAAAAAGTTTATAATCCCAACAGAGTAATAATACATTTAATGAAAAGGGAATAGGGTAGAAGTATTGAAAAGAGAAAATCCAACTCACTCTAGCATTAAAAAAATATTGTGATTGAAGGAAGTTCTGCTGTTTATCTGATGAGATTATTCAAGTAATCTTAGCTATCATTCATGCTGTTATACAATTTAGTAGGGGTACTAGTCAGCATAGCCAAATATTGTGTCTTTGGGGATTATGGAAATTGGACTTCACTATATCTGAAATAGATCAGGTTAATAAAAGTTGAGTCAGAGCAACCAGAAAGGGTCAACATCTGAGATACTAGCCTGGGGAGACCTGATTTGCACAATAAATCGGGATGATTCTAATGGTATTTTCATCATCCTTTTCTATTGCTAAGTGTTTTTGTCAAGCCCCATTTTGGGATTGCTTGGTGTCCTGCAAAATATTCTTGCTTATAAGAATTACTAAGTATTTTCATTAATAAGTAAAACGTTGATAAAAGAGAAATCACCTTTAAGATTTTCAAAGTTTGTTTCTTGTTCAAGACTGTTATTAGGTAGAGCTTTTGTTTTCTGTAATCCTGGATTTTCTTTAGATAGCCTTTCAGGGCTAGGCTAAAACAACATAGATGTTCTTTGTTCATATTCAGTATCATGAAGACTAATTTTTCTGCAATTCAATTTTGTGCTTCAGGAATGTACTTTTAATTGCACAGAGTATGTTCTAATTTTTTTTCATCTCCTGGAATAAATTAAGAGGAAACAATGGTATGTAATTGTGTTAATTTCTCATAAGACTTCGTTGCTTTAAAAAAAAATCTCTGAATCTTTTGGGGTTCTTTAAAAATATGGCAAAAATACTATTGAATGGAATATATTATTCAGTTAATAATCTGTAACTGATGGTTACAGATTGTATCAGCTGCATTTTGTTTTCTATTGTGTTAGGTATTTCTTAAACGGGGAAGAAACATGTAAACTATGTATCATGGTAAATAAAATTTCCGCAAAAAAAAAAGAGACAAATTGAGAAGGGGAAAAAACTATCTATTGTTTTTGAGCTTGCATACATATTTAATATTGTTGTCTGGGTAACCGTATAAAAGCCTTTGACTCAACAAAGAAAGATTGATTGTTATGTTGCTAAGTTTGTGCACTTTGCCTTTTCTCTTTTTTCACATTATCCCAATCATTATGGTTAGTAATTTGCTGGTATTGATTAATAACTGCAGAAAGTAAAACAGAATTATAGAACACTACCCATGTTATTAGAGTATATATTGATTTAATTTGCACGTGGCTTTGTGCTCAGCAAGATAGGTTGAGCCATTCTTGCTGTTACTTGAGATTGGGTACAATAATATATAATTGTCCTCTATGATATAAACCCTATTCTCTGCCACTCCCAGATGCTACCATCGGTTTTGCCCTACAATAGTAGAGTTGTTATAGATGCTTTGCTCAGTTCATTGTGTTTGTCAGGATTAAGTGATACAACCCAATTTAAGTATGAAGCATTTGCAGTTAGACCCTGTTTCTAACTAGGCTTGTGTCGCTCTAAAAAAACAAAACAAAAAACAAAAGAAAACAAAACAAAAAAACCCTAGTGAGGTCAGGACTTGAGGATGGGAAGAATGTTTTGAATCTGAAATGTTTCCAGCTCAAAACTTCCCATTTCAAATTTGAAATACTTCTTTGGAGTTTTAAATGAGCTTTTGCCACTTGACTAGAAGTGATTTAAACTGTTCAAACAGACTGTTTTGATCTCAGAAACATTTGGAATGTCTGGAGCTATCCATTTTCCATAGCGCTGCCCAGTCAATTCATTATCTTCAGGATTTCCTCGTCTGCCTGTCAGGGACTGAGCGTGGTGTTCCTTTAAATCCTTCTGACCATGCCTCCCTTCCTCTCAAGGACTCCAGTTGTTTCGCGAAGACTCCTATCTCCCAGTTGTCCTGAGAAGAAAACATAAACAGTCCCCCGGCCGAACCAGGCAGCTGAAGGGGTGGGATGAATTGACTGGCAGCGCTACGAAAAGGGACGTTCAGGTAAGCAACGTCCATTTTCCATAGCATTGCCCAGTCAATTCATTATCTTCAGATTTTGTTGTTTTTTTAGAGTTATTTTTACCGGATTGTTTATATTTAGAGGAGCCGAAGACCTCCGAAGGAATAGCTTGTGGCTGCAGCTGTTTTCTTGCTGCTTGCGGTGGGTGAGTGTTTCTGGGGCCCCAGAGCCTCACCCCCGCTCTCACAACCCCAGCAGCGTTGGAGTTTGCCCGGCTGGGCAGCTTCTCACGGCGGATAGCTGTTCTTACCCGCCGGCGAGCGCACTAGTTGCTGGGGCTCCGGTGTGACCGCGGCCGCCATTTTGGGCTCCGGTTAGTTTAGGGCGGCTCTGGAGTTCCTGCTCCCTTGGGAGTCAAACTCTGACATTCTTCTTTGCCTCCTGGCTGGTGTTGAGAGGGAGCTTAGGTCTTCGGACTGCAGCAAGCAGTGTGGACAGTCTGCTGCACCTGAGGGAGCCGCCTGGAGCAGCTGAGGAGCGCGAAAGGCTGGTGGCCATTTTCACGCCATTTCCAACGGTTGCTGGGAGGCTTGCCGTGGCGTGAGGAGATTTCAATCTTGGCCGCTTATATTTGGAGTTAGAGCACAATCTTATTGCTCTCTCTATATTGCCTGGCTAATGGTGTTATATTAATCTGGCTCCCTTGCCACCTTGGGGCAGATTCTGAGCGGCAGGGCAGGACATATTGGCATTCTGCCATTTTGTTCCCATTGTACTTCTGATTAATTCTGGGCCTTAGCTAACATTCAAGATGGCTGACCAGGAATTCTCCTTGGATATTGATCAGCCCCAAACTCCACCCAGGCATAAAAAGACATCTAAATCTAAATCTAAATCTAAAGCATCTGCTCCCCCAGTGGGTAAAGAACAAGGGGCTATGTCACCCAAGTAGCCTTCAATAGACAAAGATGCCTTGAGAAGGCATAATGCACTAGAAAAATAGTGTGAAAGGGCCCAAAAGAAGTCACAATCATCTGTGGCCCCAGCCTCTCCTCTTTCTGAGGAGGAGGAAGTTTTGCCTGAACTAGCCCAGGAATCTTTGGTGACACAATGGTCGTTAGATGCTGGGCAGGATGGACATTGCGGGGTGCAGGCTTCACATTGTAAAAGTAGACCCCATCCTGAGTCTACCTTTACCCCTATGGCTGCTGGGCTTCGTGTGGGAGAAGGGCATGATATGTCCCAGCCCTTTAATTTTCAAATACTTCTAAGTAATGCCTTGGCTTCAGGTTTTTCCCAGCAGATGCAGGTGCCATCCATGTCGGCTATCTGTCAATTTCACAGGGTTAAAGGGTTTTAAGGGGCGCAACAAACATCAGGCCTCCTACGGTCCATAGGTACCCCTCTTGTCGTTGGTATTTCAAGCCCTTACCATGCCCCTGTTTGAGCCACTGGCTTCGATCAACCTGAGACTTCTCTCCTTTAAGTTGGCATTTCTCCTGGCGATCACCTTGGCCAGGAGAGTGTCTGAGCTGGCCGCCTTATCCATTCGCCAAGATTTGTGTATATTTAGACCTAACACAGTCACATTCTGACTGGACCCTTCCTTCCTTCCGAAGATAAACTCCAGGTTTCACAGGGCCCAGGAGATTATCTTACCTGACTTTTGTCCTTCCCCCAAGCATAGGTTGGAGGTACAGTGGCATACACTTGATGTGAGGCGAGCGCTGCGGAGATACATCGCATGGATGGCTTCATTCCGTAAGACCGAGGCGCTCTTAGTGTCTTTCCATCCTGCGTCGCTGGGTAAGAGGGTTTCCTCTAGGACTGTGGCGGGATGGATTAAAGCATGCATTTCCTTGGTATATACCTCCAAAGGAAGATCAGTTCCAGGTAAGGTGTGGGCTTATTCTACACGAAGCGCAGCAACGTCAGAGGCGTGGTCCACTCAGGCTTCTGTTTTGTACATCTGTAGGGCGGCCACGTGGACTTCCTTGACGCTGTTTGTCAAACATTATAAGTTGGACAGCTTTGCGTCAGCTGAGGCATCCTTTGGGCGTCGTGTTTTGCAGAGGGTTTGTTCTGACTCTCACGGCGAGACCAGTCAGCCTCCCTCCCTTTGAACTCTGAGGCTTGGGTATATCCCAAAGATAATGAATTGACTGGGCAGCGCTATGGAAAATGGACGTTGCTTACCTGAACGTCCCTTTTCATAGCGCTGCCAGTCAATTCATCCCACCCCTTCAGCTGCCTGGTTCGGCTGGGGGATTGTTTGTGTTTTCTTCTCAGGACAATTGGGAGATAGGAGTCTTCGCGAAACAACTGGAGTCCTTGAGAGGAAGGGAGGCATGGTCAGAAGGATTTAAAGGTACACCACGCTCAGTCCCTGACAGGCAGACGAGGAAATCCCGAAGATAATGAATTGACTGGCAGTGCTACGAAAAGGGACGTTCAGGTGAGCAACGTCCATTCTAAGCTAAAACCAAAAGAAAATCAGTTATATACTAAAAGGAGTATTTAAAGCTCAAATTGTTTCAATTTGAGTCTGTTCTCTTACTAGACTATATACTTTGTTTGATTAATCTTCAGAATAGCCTAACAGATCAATTTCAACAACTAGCTTTACTATGAATCCATTATAGTACTGATTGTTATTAATGCCTGTTATTTCATCACACTGGATGCTTCCCCTGTCATTAAGAAGCAAGGGACAGATAATTGCACTTGTATTATCACTCCTCCCTCTTAGATATTATATGTCAATTTAGCACCTTATTTAATTCACATCTTTCTTTATCTTCAAATCCATAAATCACAATTCAGCAAAAAAGTCCATATAAGTCTTTCA
This sequence comes from Ptyas mucosa, assembly GCA_012654045.1. Lineage (NCBI taxonomy): Eukaryota > Metazoa > Chordata > Lepidosauria > Squamata > Colubridae > Ptyas > Ptyas mucosa. The sequence continues at coordinate 4,419,763 of WNWU01013629.1, read as the reverse complement.
GTCTTTTCAGAAAAACTTTTTTCTTTGACCAAACAAGTCAGTTTTGCGATTTGTGTGAATTTTTTCAATTCAAATCCATTCCTCCACTATAGATATTTCAGTATTCTCCCATCATTGTTCTTACAATAATTTTGCTATATTTGCCATATAGAAAATCAGCCTACCCTGAGTCTTTTCTAATTTCTCGTCTATTACTTCCAATAAAAAGAATTTTGTTTTTTTTAATAATATTAATCTTTAAAATCATTTGCATTTTTGTGTAAATCTGTATTCAAAATTTCTTAGTTTCTTATAATTTCAGCATGGCTGATGAAATGCCCTCTCATGCTTTTCACATTTGCCCACACTGGTTTGAAATACCTTTGAATATTTTGGTAGTTTTTCAATTGTTATATATCAGTTATACACTTTTATAAACAATTATGACAAAGCATAAGTTAAACTACTCAACCACATTGTCTCCCAAGTATATATCCAAAATTAAAATGCATCACTTTGTCATGCAATCTTTTTTTTTTCTGCTTCAAATCTTAACAAACACTTATACATTTTTGCTATTACATGTTTGTCATTTGAACATAATTCGTGTCTGGATTTTAATTGTTGATTCAAATTTGAGATTTGTAGTAGTGAGAAATTATATAAAATATATTTAATTTTTATTCTGATCATCCCCACAAATATATTCCCATAAAACTGGAACTACTTAGCCTTACTGGAGGCATCTTCATTTGAGGAAGAGAATGTTGTCTTAGATAAGCAGAGCAAAGGCCAATCTATAGCACCAGTATTATGACAGATCCAGGCCACACAGCTCCTGCAACCCTGTGCAAAAGGGATGTCAGCTTCGTCTGGTAGACCAAACCATGAAAACAATTCCACAGGAAGTCTAAATTACTTTATTGAGATTGGCTCTAATAACAGAATCTTGTGCTGTACCTCTTTTTTCTTTATTGTTCTGTGATTAAAGAAGTATCTTTCTGAACAGCTCCCAAAGATTAACAATTTTTCAGGCCCTTTTGTCTAGGGATCATCTTCTACATATCTCTATCAAGATTATCTTCCTTGCTCTTAATCCTGCTTTGACTATGTTTGATAAGAGGGTGAGATGGAAATCACCAGGTGATCAAGATTCCAGTAGCTTCCATCAATAAAATTTCCAGTGTGAAGTCCATTTACTGATCTGGCCTACCTTGAAAGACTAACAGTTGTCCATCTCATTGCATTGCATCTGGAACCATTGGACAGAGTACCAGGTTGCCCTGGAAAGTATTTTGAGAATAATGGCATCTTTAAATTTACTTTGGTCATAGTCTGATGTTGGAGCTCTGGTATAATATGTTAAACCAATTTTAACAATCTGGTTGAGGAATACGAGCTATATTCATTGATAAGTTTGAGCTTTAAGCAGAAATAGGTGCTTTGCAGAATGCACTACAGTAATATTTGTGATAGCTGTCATAAATTTTGCCTGGCTAGAAACCCTGATATCACACTGACCTGAGAGTGCACTGCTGCATCTTCTGAATGCAGAATGTGAGAATAGAGTTCTGTGCACTTTGGACCCTGAACTAGTCTGTGATTCTCTTTCATCTAATAATTATTTTATGAATACTTATAGGAAGCTAACTTTGAAGGATTTGACTACTGTATAAATCCTTCAGGACAAGACCATCTAGGAGCAACTTAATGATTGATTATGGGATAAATTTTCCTTCTGAGAAGAAAAGAACCCTTCTAAAACTGAATATGAACCTGAGTCAGTGTTCTGGTCAATCTATTCTACAACTCTGTTTGGAATGATGGTTGTTTCCTTCTTGTGTCAATTTACATATGCAAATAGAGATGTTGGAACTTGAACCTGAACATTACATGTGCAAATGTTCAGCGTGCATTTCAGGGATTTTCAATCTTATCAAGCATCTGTCACCATTCCCAGAATTAAAGAAGAAAAAGAAAAAAGAATTAAAAACTTTTCTTTAACATTTTACATATAATTTAATTTGAAGTTATATAGATGCTATCTAGGAATGCCATTCGGCACCTTGACCATTCATTGTCAGCAGCTTCTGATATATGCTGATCCCAAGCTTTATCCTGTCCTATGCAAGGATCCTTAAACTCTATAATATCTATAAACAAACCCCAAACAAAACAAAAAAACCTTGATGTGGCCAAATTCAAAAGATATAACCTAGTCTAGTTATATAGTGTGATCAAAATTTCAATATAGTAGGTAGCTCTTTCCCACCTTGATGGAGGAAAAATTCTCCAGGAAAGTAAGTTGTTTCATTTGAAAGGTTAGAGGGCTTTTACATCAGTGGTGAAATCTAAAATTTGTTACTACTGGTTATGTGGGCGTGGCTTGGTGGGGGGGGTAATGTGACTGAGTAGGCATGGCCAATTTTTTTACTTTTAAAACCATTTTTTCTACAACCTCTTCGGCGAAGAGGTTGTAAAAGAATGCTTTCAAAAGGCTCTGACAATCCCAGCTGAGTTGCCTGATCGTCAGTGGCTTTTTTTCTTTTAAATGCTTCTGGCGATCAGGCAACTCAGCTTGGATTGTCAGAGGCATTTAAAAGGAAAAAAGCCTCTGCTGATCAGGCAACTCAGCTGGGATCATCAGAGGCTTTTAAAGCATTTTTTCTACAACCTCTGAAGAGAAAATGCTTTTAAAAGCCTTCAAGGATCCCAGCTGAGCCACACGATCATCAGAGGCTTATTTTTTTTACTCTTAAAAGCACTTTTTCGGCCAAAGTGGTTGTAGAAAAAATGCTTTTAAAAGTAAAAA
>WNWU01013629.1:4375381-4416872 GCA_012654045.1 Ptyas mucosa | reverse complement strand
CCTGCCTCCATCGCTACTGGATCAGGCGATCCGGTCCGAACTGGGAGCATTTAACCCCTGTATTGCATGCTTGAATGGAGACATTGAGTAGCAAAGTATTTTTTGCCATCTTCCATAGGTTTGAGTTCACTGCTGCCCTCATCATCCTTTCTGTTCTTCACCAAACCTTCTCACAATCTCTGAGACTAAAAATGTCATTCTATGATGACTTAGCTTTCTTAAAAGTTTGGCCTATTTATTTATTAGCCTCCAATATCAGTCTGTTTTGGAAGCAAAGCTCCTTGACAATGTTGGCATGGCTCTGAAATTCTGCTTGTGCAAAAGCTGAATTCCTGTAATGTGAAAATTATACCACTTGGAGCAGTTATTTGGTGAAACGGTTCCTTCTTTTTAAAATATGATTCTCACTGGCCAAAAAAGATTGACTTTCTTGGAAGAACATTCAGAATGTTTCTGAACTGCTTTGTTGCCATCTGTGGGAGAAATACCAGATGGAAATAATAGGAAGCGAAGAGCACATCTTTTGCAGAGGGAAACCAAATCATAAACACTGCTTATGAGCACTGGCAAATCATCCAGGTAGTATACTCTTATGTAGATTCATTTAAAGGTTCATTTTTGAACCAAGCTACATCAAACTTAGAGAATGTATTCAAAATCCAGGACCAATGATTCCTGTAGAATGGAAATTTGGCAAATTTTAGAAAAAAATTATGACATAAAAATTATTGTAAAGCAATTTATGACACGATACAAAATGTGGTAAAATATTTCCTGTGCTGTTCCTGTTTGTGCTATACATGGACTATTTTAAAGGCAGATATATCTCTGAATGTATCTAACATATACAGTGAAGGCTATATATTACAGGTAGGTCCTCAACTTATGACCAGTCATTTAATGATCGTTAGAAGTTATTATGGACTCAGAAAGGATGCTTTACAGCCCATAAATCACTCCCAACAATCGTAAAATGTTATAAATCCCATCTTCCTGTCATATAACTGCCTTTTGGGCACATAGCGACTGGCTCACATTTACAACTGGTTGCAGTATCTTGCAGTCATGTGGCCACAATTTGTAACATTTTTTCTCAATTTCCAGGAAAAAATGCCCATTGGAGTAGATTTAACAACTGTGTAATTCACTTAACGATTACTATAAAATGATTGAAAAATTGGACTTAATCCTATTAGTGCCTCGATTTAGAACACAAAACCCAATGTTAATTGTGATTGTAACTTGATGACTACCTGTAGAAAGTTGAGTCATAGTTAAAGGTATTGAGGAATTTGGTAAGGAAATGTCTCTGAAAAGATGAGCTAAGGAGTCATGGGTTGTCTAATAAACTCCAAACCTGGCCTGAACAGATTGCAGGAACAGATTTCAACTGATTTCATTTTCTTACAGAATTTAAAACAGATTATTTCCATTATCAATATGGTTCTCTCTATATATTTGCTTTCTAAGTATATAGAAAAGAACTCTTTTAATATTGTTTTGTCTGAAATACTAACCATAATCTCTTCATCTTGATACACCTGATTCTTACTACAAAACAATTTTTAAAGATATGTATTGTGTAATTTTATATTTTAAAATGTAAATCCATAATTTAAATTATATCAGTCACCATGTGACAGAAAGATATTTGAGAATCATTTCAAGATTCTACTTTTAAATTCTACTTCAATAGAAAAATGTAATATGACAAAAATACAGTACTGAACATTTCTCCCCTCCTCTCCCCTCTCCTCTCCTCTCCCTTACTGGAGAATATCCCAGTTCTTTATACTGTAAGAGTACATGTTGAAAAACTGTAATGCTGCCTTTGTTGAAGTAGGTGCACTTTTGCATTTGAAATGTGTATAAAAGTTTACTAATCTTTTCCACTTCCGGTGCTATTCTAGGGAAGACTTATGCCAGCATTTTTTAAAAGAGGCCATCAAGGAAGTTAATGCATTTATAAAGAAAGGGCTGAGCTTCCAAAGTCTTGAACAGAATCTTTGAGTATACCCATGTGACATTGCAGGACTGGCAATAAGTTCAGGATTCCCCATTAGTTGTAGATCTGGCTCCACCTTCCATTTCACATTTATTCATAGCCTTTATTTCTGAATATTTATTTATTTCTTTATTTATTTATTTCTGAATAAATTTTATTTATTTATGCTCAAAATGCTTATAGCTAAAACATACAAGTCAATAACAAACCATCTCTTCTCTGGCCATTTCCTTCCTGCTTCTCTTTCTCTACTACATCATTAATCAACAGGAATATTATTCTGTGTAATAGTACAGGCAACCGTTACATATCTTACAGGATCTCACCAATTTTTGCCTGGTATGACCTGCAGCGGAATTCTGTCCCAGAAAATCCAAAAGCTGAAATCAGTAACCTTGTTCTGAATTGCTTCACGTTGTTCCTCCCAGGCTCAATTTGTCTTTGTCTTTTGTTGGCAGAAGTCATGAAACGGTCACTGATATCATGATTCTGAGATTATACCAACTTGAAGAAACAGTTTCTGATGTCCCTGCAATAATGACAACAAACTCTATGGGTTCACCTTTGGCAAGCTCATTTGATTCTCATTTTGTCACTTTTCTCTCTCTCTCTCAATGGAATGATTTTGTAGCCAGTAAATTAATAATAGTAACCAACTATTTTCCATCTGCAACTTGTGAGGGTTCGCTAAGCAATTGGCAAGCCTGCCTGGATTTGTCTGGGCTCAGGATGAAGCTGTTTGGAACTTTGAATTTGAAAAGAGTCCTTGGCTTTTGAATGCCTCAGAGATCCTCCCAGGATTGACTCCCCCCCTTTTTTTATTTGTATCTGACATAACAGTCAAAAAATGGGCACAGTATGTTGCACCCAGTTTTTGTCATTTAATCATTTTGACTCAGCTGTAGATGCCCTTGGCCACACAATAAAATGTGTTTAGGCATTTTGACAATTTTTTCTTGCTTTGGGATTTCTTTAGTCAGACTTCTTGCTTTTGGTTCTTCCTAATTAAATATATGCCTATAAGGGTGATTGATGGGCATGTGCTCAAGATCTTGTGGTCTTATTCTGGGAGTTTGTGGTTGGATAATTAAGATCAGCTCAATTCCCCTCTCCATGTTGTAATTTAGCAATTAATCTTAATAGAATGGGATGGGATGGGATGGGATGGGACGGGACGGGACGGGACGGGACGGGACGGGACGGGACGGGACGGAACGGAACGGAACGGAACGGAACAGAACAGAATTCTTACCAGGATGTTTAAGAATAAATCGAAGAAGTGTTGAAAGTATCATCAGACTCCGGGTTCATATTTCCATATGTGGTAGACATGTGCAGAAGCTAAAAGATATTGGACTAAAATCCACACGTGGTTGGAAAAAATGACAAAGAAACACATTGACTTTAAACCAGAGATATTTTTATTAGGGATTTTACCAGAAACATATAATAGAGAATTGAGATATTTAATTGTGAATGTTTTAACAGCGGCTAGAATTGTATTTGCTAAAAACTGGAAAAAGGAGAAAATACCTACGGAAGATGAAGCTATTAAGAAAATTATGGAATGTGCTGAAATGAATAAATTGACATTTGAAATTAGAGAACAGGAAGACAAACAATATTACATGATATGGGACTTATTTTATCAATGGCTATATAATAAAGCATGGAAATGAAATATAAAACATGAAATAAATGTAATAATAAAATATATGAAACGTTTTTTACGGGAGATAAGCCACTGTTAAATAATTGGTAAATGAGAATAATAATACAAAGGGATATAATAAATTGTCAAATGAGAGAAATTAAATAACTTGTAAATTTGGGATATGGGATTATAAAATTAAAGAATGGCATAAAAGAATTGTAACCGATCAATGCATTTTCAGTAATTGTAATGGATGATGGTTGTTTTATGTTTTGTTTTGTAAAAATTAAAAAACTAAAAGAAAAACGAAAAAAAAAAGAATAGAATAGAATTCTTTATTAGTCAAGTGTGATTGGACACACAAGGAATTTGTCTCCGGTGCATAAACTCACAGTGTACATATAAACAGCAAGTAATAGTCATAGTTCATAAATCACAGTTACAATCATTAATCATAAGTTATAAACAACAATTGATAAATCACAAGAAACCTGTAGGAGAAGAAAGTGGGAAAGATGAGAAGATGAGAAAAGATGAGAAATGAGACAATGCTGTGGGAATTAATTGTTCAGCAGAGTGATGGCACAGAGGAAAAAAACTACCTTTGTGTTTAGTTGTTTTGGCATGCAGTGCTCTACAGCGGCATCCTGAGGGGAGAAATTGAAATAGATTATGTCCATGATGTGAGAGGTCTGTATATATTTTCTCATCCCTCTTTCTGGTTCGTGCAGTATTCAGATCCTCAATGGAAAGCAGACTGGTGATCCTTTTTCTATAGGAGATCTCAAGACCTCAGTGCCTTCCGCCGTGCCCTTAAAACCTACTTTTTTCAACAAGCAGGGCTGGCTTAGGAAGAAATTTTAGACATTTTTTTAAATTGGTTTATTAGTTTTAAAATTGGAGCCAAATTTATATGTATTTTAATTCTTAATATTTGTACTGTATGTTTTTAATTCTGGCTGTTCACCGCCCTGAGTCCTCAGGGAGAAGGGCGGTATATAAATTTTAAATAAATAAATAAATAAATAAATATAGTCCTAACTATCCATTGAAATCTGTACCTGTTCTGTTTTATTGCTGTGCCAAATCAGACAAATGATTATTTAGGTACAAATGACAAACACAATCATTCCCCTGTAGAACTGCATCAGCAGCTCCTTGAAAGTCTGAGCTTTTTGAGTTAATGCAGGAAGAACATTCTATTTTGGCTTATTGAATTAGCTGAGAAGTTGTGGGTTTTGTTTTGGTGAAAAATTTTGGTGCCACTCCAAAGGGTGTTCTGGAGGCATTTTTGATCTTACTATATTATCAATCTCTGTATTTATGCTCTAAAAATTAAACCATTGACAAAAACAAAAACTGATTGAAAGAAGAAAAAATTTTGTTGAGCAATATGTGGGCATAGATAAATACATATGTAATTTTAAGCATTCGTATTATGAATAATAACATATGCATTGGCAAACATAATATATAAGAAATGACTTATATTGCTTCAGTTCAGTTCAGAACTTGGAATGCAAAGGCTAACTGATAAAGCTTCAAAATAAAATTATAAGTAATATAGTTATAGATTAAACTCTCTATGGCTTTAAACAAGAACTCAGACATAATAGTGCTCTGGATATTATTAACATTTATGACTTCCCTTGTAAAAAGTCAAGTGCACATGTGTTTGCTGTAAAATATTCTTTGAAACCTAATTGTATACAGTTTTGTATGCCATCATTTTTATCCAGAGAGTGGGTTTATGTTTCAAAGAAGATACTAAACCACAGGTGTGTTTTATTCTTAAACATGTTTTCAGCCTAGTTCCTCATCTCTTTAGCAGCTGTGCTGCAGGATTGTCTCATCCTCTGCCTTTCAGTTGTTGAAAATCACAAAGAAAGCTTTGCTTATGGAGAACTATTCTACTAGAATACTAGAAATATTCTACTGAGAATTATTCCTGTATTTTAGCTTTTTTTTTTTTAAAGTTTCTTCTGAGGACGAAACAAACATGTCCTTTCCTCTTTCTTGATAAAGAATGACGTATCAAGAATTTATTTTTAAATATTGTAGTCCAGCAACCGATGAATATTTAATATAATTCAGCAACTACAAAGAAATTTAGCTATCTGTGATTAGTCTCTGACTGTTACTGTGATTCTGTCCAGTCAACTCTTGGATTGAGTTAGATTGCTCAGAAGTGGTTTGCCATTGTCTCCTTCCTAGGATTGAGAGGGTAAGTCAGCCAATGTCACCTAGCCAACTTTGTACCCAAGGTGGGATACAACTCTTAGTCTCCTGGTTTCTATCTCAATGGCTTAATCTCTAGACCAAACCTGATAACTTAAGCTAAGTAGATCATTAATATGATACTGTGGTTGGGGCAAGTTAAATCGCTGATTCCTTGATAAACAGAATGGATAGCAGTTTCCAGAAAGCAGTTGTAACAAAACTAAAGAAGTACAAATAATCCTCACTTAATATCCTTTTGTTCAGCACACATTTGAAATTACAACGGTGCTGAACAAAGAGATTTAAGGGCCATCTTGAAGTTCTGACTGTTGCAGCGTTGCTGTGTGCTCATGTTTAGCACATTTGAATTCACCTGCACTGACAACTGCCTTTTGGCTGCTCTTCTCACTGTTGCCAGCTGACCCTGCCCATTGCCACAGTGCCCATGACACTGCACACCACTATTGTGCTGCCCAGGTCCCTCTTTGATGCTGCCTCCTTTTGTGCCAGAGCAACTGGGGCCTCTCTCATGCCCTGCCCAAGGCCTCAATTTGGAGGTCAAGGTGCAAGACAGACCCTGGCTGCACCAGCATGAAGGAAGGGGCACACACACACACACAAAAAGGCCTTGCCAGTACAGTATTTTTACATGGTGTGGTGGGCAGCAGAGGGAGCTGGTGGCAGGAGCAGGCTGGCAACCAAGGGGACAACAATGTGAGATAGGTGGATAGGGAGAATTGAAGAGAAGGCAATTCCTTATCTTACCAAGCCAGTTATAAAAAGGATCAGAGTAGAATTATGGATGTAGTAGAACCAAGGTTTTCTGCCCCCCCCCCCCGCCCCAGGCATTTTGTGAATTCTATTTAAAAATAGGAAATTCTGTATAAGAAAATCTGCTAGCTATATTCTTTATTCCCCAAAGACAGGAGAGGCAGAAAGAGTAGAGTTGATGTGCTTCTATTAGCAGTCACAGAAAGCAGAGTTTAAACCATGACTTAATTGCTCGGAACTGCCTGAATAAATCCAGGCAATATTCTTGGCAATATTTTCCAAAGTGGTTTTCCATTGTTTTTTCATAGGGCTGAGAGAGACTGATTAGCTCAAGTCTTCCACATGATTTTATGCTTAAGATTTTCTGGTTCCTACCCTAGTGTCTTTAACCATAGGGCCAAAGTATCTTATTATGCTCGTGTTTTATTCTACTGTAACATTTATACAGATTACCATACCAGTTATGTTGCTGCTCATCTGTTGCATTGTTCAATTCAATCAGGATGGTTTCCTCCTTACTGTCAAATTAAAAAGGACTTTGTTACATGTAATATTGCAAAAATTTATGTGATAGGAAGGAATCATTGGCCATTAGATTGTTAACTGGTCGGAATTTAATGTGTATTTTGAATGTCTTGAGTGCTTTAGACTGTTTTTATGGTGTATCTGCGTATGTACCCAGCTTCATCATGCTATTTAACAGCTGAGTTACCATTTGTATATTATTTGCTTAAAATTTTATCAAGATGGCCATCGGGTTTAGAGTTGTTCAAAACAAATATTGTGCTGTCGTTTGTCCAGCCACTTAAATAAATGAAATGTTATGCAATGCATTAAAAGGTTCTAGAAATCTGATTTTTTAACATACTTTTTACCTTAAGTGATGTTAGATGAAATGTCAGGATGATTCTTGCCTGGGTGAAATGAGTTTTGCATTCTGTGCTTTGTATTCACAAAAGAGGTGTTGATTGTACCAATCATGGCTTTGAAAAGCATTTCCATGCAATTTTCTCTCCGTGGAACCTAGAAATAATTTTTAAAATAAAGAGAATGTGAGGGCGAGTACTTTCCTTTCAAAAATGCCCTCTTTCTTGTGCACATAGATATTGTATGAATTTGCTTATATGCACCTGACACATGATCTTAAGTCAGAAGGTAGAGTGCCCTGAAAACTTGCTAATATTTAGGAGATGCAAAAAGTTTCAAATTAAGACATTTCTGCTCAAAATACTCCATTTTGAATTTGAAACACTTTGAGTTCTGAATATTTGGGAAGTGTTTCAATCTCACAACAAATACTTTGAGTTTCAAAAGTGTTTTAAAGCCTGTTTCAAATCAACTGCCTTAAGCTCAAAATGTTTTGCCCATGTCTCCTAATGTCCATGAGCATTATACTGGGGATTTTGAGAAACTCTTTATGCCTGTGCCCTGAACTCCTATCCCCTTTTAAGGTTTTGTGAAGGTTTATAACAGGATTGTCAAACTTGCGGCCTGCGGGTTGGATGTGTCACAATGTGGCCACACCCATGCCTGGTTTAGCGAAGGGGGAAAAAAGTCATGATACGTCATGTGGTGAGGCCACAAGTTTGACACCCCTGATTTATAACATGCCAGAATTCCTCATGTGACCAGAATGATTACTTCCACAGAGCTAATTACCTTAGTAACAATGAGAGAATATTTGAAATAAAGATGATGTTGCACAGAAATGTTTCATAATGTGTTAATACATACAAGAGGATTAAAATGCCAAAAGCAAAAAGAAATGAGTTCTGCCAGATATTGTTTGTTTTATCATATTTAGAAAAAAGTAATACATTTTATTGGCAAACTGATTTCTAGATAATACTGTTTCTGAGACAGTGATAGCAGTCATGGAATCAATACTGTATAATAAATTTTATATTTTATTTGACAAGAGGGCTTGGATACATACATACATACATACATACATACATACATACATATTAAAAAGCAACTGAGTTATCCTTAAGTGTAGGTATACATTGTGATGAGAAAAATATTACATTTGAAACAGAGGCTTAGTGGATTTACCTGCCAAGTGTTTTAGCACATATATGAACACACACAAAAAATAGTTTCTATCAGGTTTATACACAAATGGTACTTTTTACTAGGTGGTTAGCACAGAGATATAATGGAAAATAATTGTGTGTGTGGGTGCATGTGTATAATTTTTCCCGTGAGATGAAAGGCATATAGATTTGATAAATAAATAAATATTTTTTTCCTATTGTTTCAGTGATCTACTGTCTTCAGAATATCTTGAGAGGCATATTGACCACAATGGAAAGACGGTGGAAGTTAAAGTAAGATTCTGCATGCTGATACTTATTTTTGCTATACTGTTACGCTATTTCATTGCCGAGTTGTACTGCAAATGCTGTTGTTAGACTCCGATTCTAGGCAGTTGAGATGGTTTTTAAGTGCTGTAAACCTTGTAATATTCCAGAGAGGTATACGTCTGTGTTTTGTAATTCTGTTGAAGGATTATCTTTCATGATAAAAGTTGATATCTGAATGTTGCTGATTATAGTTCCCACCACAAATGAACTTTTGATAATAGTTGTAATATAAACTAGCTCATGTTAATGCTTTCAGTACATGCTTACTTCATAGCATTGGCATGGAGAAATCTGAATGGAATAGGGAATTCTGAGTGCAGCTGGCTCCACATAATTATTTATATTAAGAACATAAATAGGGTATAGAATCTTGCTGTAATTTATCACACTGAGAAATAAAAATGTTTAAACTTATTTATTTAGGGTTTTTTTTTTGCAGAATTGTATTTGTATAGACAAAGTAATCTCTTTGGAAAGTATATTGAATAAATGTAGGATTTTCAAAGTTCTTGGTTTTGTTAATTTTTATGCCAAAGCAATTTTCCACATCTTTACACTCAACTGATTCAATAAAAAGGTACATTAACATTTCCTAGTGTTTTGTAGTTACAGACTTGGTAATTAAAATTCAGGAAAGGAATTCATTTCTAATGTCACACAACAGTTTTATTTGCCTTAATGTATAGTAAACAAACAGTACAATTAGTTGTAAAACATTATTAGGTTACTTTTCCAGTTATTTAAAACAACAAAAGGATTAAATAGAGATTGCTATCAAAGAGAATGAGTTATGTTTCCTTTCCTGCCAACATAATTTAAAAAGGTAAAGGTTCCCCTCACACATATGTGCTAGTCATTCCTGATTCTAGGGGGTGGTGCTCATCTCCATTTCAAAGCCGAAGAGCCAGCGCTGTTTGAAGACATCTCCATGGCCATGTGGCTGGCATGACTCAATGCCAAAGGCGCATGAAATGCTGTTACCTTCCCACCAAAGGTGGTCCCTATTTTTCTACTTGCATTTTTTATGTGCTTTCGAACTGCCAGGTTGGCAGAAGCTGGGACAAGTAATGGGAGCTCACCCTGTTACGCGGCACTAGGAATTCAAATTGCTGAACTGATGACCTTTCGATCGACAAGCTCAGTGTCTTAGCCACTGAGCCATCGACAAGTTATAATACTTTGTTTCCCTGAAAATAAGACCCTGTCCTATATTTTTTTGAACCCTGAAATAAGTGCTTGGCCTTATTGCCATGCTCTCAAAAGCCTGTTTGGGCTTATTATCATGGGATGTCTTATTTTTGGGGAAACAGGGTAGATATATATGAATTATCTTCATGGTCAATTTTTAAAATTGTGATAAATTTAAAATGTCTACCGTATGCTATAGCAAAAATCACTATATTCAAATCTAAAATATTTTTTTATAAAAGAATTGTAATAGTACTCATTAAAGTAAATATAGGTTAAAAGAACCTGTTCATTCCAAAGTGTAAACACTAAAGATGTTGGTATTAAAGAAGATTGGGGATTTAAGTTTCTATCTATTGGATATCTAGCAAGTGCTTTTAAAATCCAGTTAGATTTTCCATAGCGCTGCCCAGTCAATTCATTATCTTTGGGATTTCGTCATCTGCCTGTCAGGGACTGAGCGTGGTGTTCCTTTAAATTCTTCTAACCACGCCTCTCTCTCTCTCAGGGACTCCAGTTCTTTCGCTCAGTCTTACTGTAGGGACTTGTATTTTTTTACTGCTCTACTAATTAGGCTTTAGTGTTAGTTAGCATATAGGTTTTGTTCTTTGAGGTGTTATTTTTCAACGTTTTATTAGTAGAGGAGCCGAAGATCTCAGAACGAACAGCTTGCGGCTGCAGCTGTTCCTCGCTGCCTGTGGTGGGTGAGTGTTTCTGGGGCTCCAGAGCCTCACCCCCGCTCTTTAGATTTTAGCAGCGTTGGAGTCTGCCTGGCTGAGCAGCTCCTTACGGCGGATTGCCGTTTCTTAGCCGCCGGTGAGCGCACTGGTTGCTGGGGCTCTGGTGTTACCGCGGCCGCCATTTTAGGCTCCAATTAGTTAGGGCGGCTCCAGAGTTCCTGCTCCCTTGGGGAGTCAAACTCCAAGGTTATTCTTGGCCTCCTGGTTGGAATTCTGAGAAACAGACCGCATTGACCTGCGAAGACTGTCTGCTGAGGGTGAGGGAGCCGTCTGAGGCAGCTGAGGAGCGCGAAAGGCTGGCAGCCATTTTCGCGCCATTTCTAACGGTCGCTGGGAGGCTTGCTGCGGCGTGAGGAGACTTTTGATCTTGGCCGCTTATATTGGGGGTTTAAGCACAATCTTCTTGCTCTCCCTATATTGCCTGACTAACTGTGATATTTTATCTGATTCTTCTGATACCTTGCCTTGGGACAGTTCTGAAGGGCTGAATTGAACAATTGCCTTTCCGCCATTTTGTTGCCATTGTGCTGCTAATTATTTCTGGGACTTAGTTAACATTCAAGATGGCTGACCAGGAGTTCTCCTCAGATAATGAGCAACCCCAAACTCCACCCAGGCATAAAAAGGCATCTAAATCTAAATCTAAAGCATCTGTTCCCCCAGTGGGTAAAGAGCACGGGGCTTTGCCATCTAAGCAGCCCCCAGTGGACAAAGATGCCCTGAGAAGGCATAATGCACTAGAAAGACAGTGTGAAAAGGCTCAAAAGAAGACACAGGCATCTGTGGCCCCAGCCTCTCCTCTCTCTGAGGAGGAGGAAGCTTTGCCTCAGTTACCCCAAGAATCATTGGTTCCACATCAGGTACTGGATGCTGGGCAGGATGTTCATTGTGGGATGCAGACTTCACATTGCAGAAGTAGACCTCATCCTGAGTCTACCTTTACCCCTATGGCGGCTGGGCTTCGTATGGGAGAAGGCCATGACATGTCCCAGCCCTTTAATTTTCAAATGCTTCTAACTAATGCCTTGGCTCAAGCCTTGGCTTCAGGTTTTTCTCAGCAGATGCAGATGCCATCCACGTCTACTAGCTGTCAGCTTCACCCAACACAACCTGCTTCTAGACCACCGCCTGCTGCCCGCCAGGAATCTCTGGTCAGTGAGGATTCATGGCAACAGGGGGAGGACCCGGAGGACGCGGAATTTTCTGATGACGAGGGCGTGATCCCAGATAAGCCAGCTTTCACTACCCTATTTAGGCCTTCTGTGTTCAAAACCTTGCTATGTAAGGCCAAGTTGGCAACTAATATGGGTACCTTTACGGCACCCTCTGATCAAGAGGCAAAAAACCCTCAAAATGACTTATTTGCTGTACCAACTCCAGATCAGGACTTCATCCCATGTCTGGAATTATTCTCTGAGGTTATTAAAAAACAATGGGATCACCCAGGGGCCTTTCGGGCCATGACAAGAAAATACTGTGTGGACCCCAGTTTGGAGGGATTATTAGCTTTGCCCTCTGTTGACTGTCCAGTGGTTAACCTCACATCCTCTACTGTTTTATCTAGCGATGTAACCGAGGTGTTAAGGTCTGAGGATCGGAAGGCTGAGCTGGCCTTCCGTAAAACCCACCAGGCGGCCGCCTGGGCGGTTAAAACTGCCACATCGGCCTCGTTTTTTAATAGGGCCAATCTTATTTGGTTGAAAGAATTGAGAGACCGCCTTCCTCCTGATGATTTAAGACTTCAACAGGACATTAATAAAATGGTGGCAGCAGCCGAGTACTTGGCGGACGCCTCCCTAGACGCAGCAAAGTTTGCAGCAAGGGCTATGGCATCTTTGGTTACATCCCGAAGACTTCTTTGGTTGCATTCTTGGCGAGCTGATTTAAAGTCTAAGGGGAAGTTAGCATCAGCTCCCTATAAGGGCTCTGACTTGTTTGGAGCAGCATTAGACCCTATTTTAGTCGAAGGAAAAGATAAAAGAAAGGTGTTGCCGGTGTCTTACCGTAGGCTGGAACGCCGATTTACACCTTACCCTCAAAGGCCGCCCTTTCAGAGTGATACCGGACCCAGTGGGTCCTATTTTAACAGATAGTACAACCCGAGGTTTGACAGGTACTCTGACAGGCAGTCATTTCGTGACAGAGGCAAATACCATACCACCTCTAGGAGACCCTTTAGGGGTGGAAACTCCAGGCCTTTTAAGCGGGGAAAGTGACTCGCTCCCTCCGTTCTCCCATCGGAGGACGGCTTGGCCATTTTGTCCACCAGTGGGAGGCCTCAACGTCAGAGCGTTGGATCATTCAGACTGTGACTATGGGACTTGCTCTAGAGTTCCAGGCCCGGCCTCCCGACCGTTTTGTCTCCTGTCCTGTACCCAGTCAGCCAAATGTCGCTGGAAATTCAGCACTTGCTGGACATAGGGGCTATAGAACCTGTTCCGCCAGAGCAGGAGAGGTCAGGGGTTTATTCAATACTGTTTCTGGTCCCCAAATCTTCAGGGGGATGGAGAGGTATCTTGAACCTGAAATTTGTCAACAAATTCCTCCAGTTCAAGAAGTTCAAGATGCATTCCCTCCAGACTATACTAGAATGTATCAGGGAGGGCGACTGGATGACGTCTCTGGATCTTCAAGAGGCATACTTACATGTGCCCATACGCCCCGAACACCGCAGGTTCTTGAGGTTTGCGCATGCAAAGGTACGTGCATCTCTCCATTGGTGGCAGTCCGGGGCCATCAGCAAAGGCTGTGTGTTTTAAGAACCCGACAGACTTGTGGTCACGTCAGATGCGAGTCTGGTGGGCTGGGGGGCTCACCTGGATCACCTAGTAATCCAAGGACAATGGTCCCCTTCAGAGGCCAAGAACCCTATCAATTGGCTGGAGCTGACGGCCATCCGGTGGGCCCTTCGACACTTCCAGGACAGGATATTACATCACCATGTCCTGGTTTTGACGGACAATATGGCTGCAAAGGCCCACATAAACCGCGAGGGGGGCACTCACACTCGTTGATGAAGGAGGCCGACAGACTAATGAGCTGGGCAGAGACTCATGTCCTCTCTCTGAGAGCAGAGCATATATCAGGGGCCGCGAACATTCGAGCCGACTGGCTCAGTTGGACTCAGCTGGACTGATCCGAGTGGATGCTCCACAAGGACTTGTTCAAAAGTATCATAAGGAGGTTCGGCCAGCCGGAGGTCGACCTTTTCGCCAAACCAGAGAATGCTCAACTCCCAAAGTTCATTTCGAGGTTCCCGTGCCAGGGTGCAGTGGACTACAACGCCCTTCGCTGTCATTGGCCACAGGGGGTCCTGTATGCCTTTCCCCCTCTCCCCCTCATACCAAGGGTGATAAGGAAACTAGTAGCGGAGCAAGCAGAGCTCCTGTTGGTGGCCCCGTATTGGCCAAGACGTCCTTGGTTCGCAGACCTGGTGGACCTTTAGGTTTCTCCTCCCTGGGAAATACCACAAGATCAGATCTCTCTCAGCCAGGGGCCGTGCAACATCCAGATCCCCTTTGGCTACACCTAACCATGTGGCACTTGAGAGGGTCCTCCTGAGTAAGAGCAATGTCCCAGGGAAGGTTATTCGCACTATCCAGGCTTCCAGGCGGCCATCCGCTACAAGGATTTACGAGGCGTCTTGGCGGGCGTTCTGCTCTTGGTGTCGCCTGCACCATGTTGACCCCACGACTGCAAAAATTACTGACATTTTGATTTTCTTACAGGACGGTTTTGACAAGGGCTTGGCCCCTGCCACCTTGAGGAGGCAGGTTGCGGCGTTATCAACGGTCCTATCAAAAGACGCTGCTCACCCACTAACTCTCGATCCCAGGGTTAAGGGGTTTTTAAGGGGTGCAACGAACATCAGACCTCCTAGGGTCCATAGGTACCCCACTTGGGACTTGTCGTTGGTGTTGCAAGCCCTAATGATGCCACCGTTTGAGCCACTGGCATCGATTAACCTTAGACTTCTGTCCTTTAAGGTGGCGTTTCTCCTGGCAGTTACTTCGGCCAGGAGGGTGTCTGAACTGGCCGCCTTATGCATTCGCCAAAATTTGTGTATATTTAGACCTAACACAGTCACGCTCCGACTGGACCCTTCCTTCTTACCAAAAATAAACTCCAAGTTCCACAGAACCCAAGAGATTATCTTACCTGACTTTTGTCCTTCCCCCAAGCATAGGTTGGAGGTACAATGACACACACTTGATGTGAGGCGAGCGCTGCGGAGATACATAGCATGGACAGCCTCGATCCGTCAGACTGAGGCGCTTCTAGGGTCATTCCACCCTGCATCTCTGGGTAAGAAAGTTTCTTCTAGAACCATAGCGGGATGGATTAAAGCATGCATGTCCTTGGCGTATACCTCTAAAGGAAGAGCTGTTCCGGGTAAAGTGTGGGCGCATTCTACGCGAAGTGCAGCAACATCAGCGGCGTGGTCCACACAGGCTTCTGTTTTAGACATCTGTAGGGTGGCCACGTGGACTTCCTTGACACTGTTTGTCAAACATTACAAATTGGACAGTTTTGCGTCAGCTGAGGCGTCCTTTGGGCGTCGTGTTTTGCAAAGGGTTTGTTCTGACACTCACAGCGAGACCAGTCAGCGTCCCTCCCTTTGAACTCTGAGGCTTGGGTATATCCCGAAGATAATGAATTGACTGGGCAGCGCTATGGAAAATGGACATTGCTTACCTGAACGTCCCTTTTCGTAGCGCTGCCAGTCAATTCATCCCACCCTTTAGGCTGCCTGGCTCGGCTGGGGGAGATTGTTGTGTTTTATTCTCAGGACAAGTCGGACATAAGAGTCTTCGCGAAATAACTGGAGTCCCTGAGAGGAAAGGAGGCGTGGTTAGAAGAATTTAAAGGAACACCACACTCAGTCCCTGACAGGCAGATGATGAAATCCTGAAGATAATGAATTGACTGGCAGCGCTACGAAAAGGGACGTTCAGGTAAGCAACGTCCATTCTCACATTATTCTAATAAGAATAGTGTTTTTCTAAAAAGTAAAGCCACCGAGACTATTTTTGACAAGCTGAAAGATAGATTTGGGATGGAAATACTTACCGGTAAGTCAAAATTTTCCCTCCTGTGACCTGAGAAACACTAAAGCATTTTGTTATTATTTTAGCAAATCTTGAGAGACTTCAAAATAATTGGCCTTTTAAATGTAAATGTCAAAAAATTACAACATTAATGTTTGGGCAGGGAAAACATGAATGTTACTGGCATAGCATTTATGCCATGGTCTATATGCTATAAACTGTACATTATAATTCCTTAATTTTGTGGCCTTCTTCAAAAACTTTTGCTAGAATGTAGCATTCTTTAAAATCTATTGTTTAAATTTTGATTTGTGGCTGTAAACTGGCAAGACAATGGTTTAAATGTGAAGAAGTATCTCGTTAAGTGTTAGGGAAATTGGGACCCTCTTTCAATACTGATACTTGGATATTCTTTTTTTTACCAAGAATAATAATGGGGTCTACTTCATTTCTTGGTTGTTCCTCATACGATAAAATTTGGATGAGATCTACTTTTTTAAAAAAATGATTCTTGAGATCTGTTATCTATTATAATCCATTCACTAATAGCCATGATTGGTCTTGTGGTTAAGGCACCAGGCTAGGAACCAGAACATGGTATGTTTTAGTGCCAACTTAGCCATGAAAGCCAGCTGAGTGACTTTGGGCCAATCTCTCTTATCTCACCTCACCTCACCGGGTTGTTGTAGGAAAAATTGGAGGAGGAAAGAGCATTAGATATGTTTGTCACCTTGAGTTTCATTAAAGGAAAAATGAGATGAGAGAGAGGGGGGGAGGGAGGAAGAGAGAGAGAGAGGGAGAGAGGGACTCAGACAGATGGACAGACAGACAGACAGACAGTCAAACATTTGGCTTAGTGGATTTTTTCCCCCCAACTTGTACTTTAACTCATAATGCCTAAATTTCTATAGTATGTTATAGCTTTTCTATATGTGACAACTCCCAAGTTATATACTCTGGGAAATGTTTCTGTGTCTTGACTTTGATTTATTTAATACCTGTAACTTACTCCTGGTGAATTTGATATATAGCTTAACCAAAACCAGTCTGCTTTATTTAATTATCTTTACCTCTGATTATCTCCATTTTTTCAATGTGGTTTTAAATATTCCTAAAATTTCATTCATTTTTCATCTGATATTTGATCACAGAAAGGGTAAATGCATGTAAAACGCCCCCTAAGAAGGAGTACATGCTACAATCATACTTTTACTTTTAATAAGCGTATTAGCAGTTCAACAAATGTAATAGGATTTGTTCTAAATCCTCCACTGATACTCGTTTAGTTTCTAGTGAACGCTTACATTGCAAACAATCACTGGTTTCTTCCTAAAAAATCCCAGCAGGATGAACTTTAAGAAAGAGAAAATTTAAATCTATCCACAGCTTAGACAATTTCTTAAAACACAAAGAATAGCAGAACAAGTCTATTATCCCCATCTATAAAATAAATAGTTTCTGTATGCTTAATTCCAAGACCAGATCACCAGCTTGCATATTTTTTAAATTATTTTTTTCAAGGCTTGATATTCAAGGAAGGAAGGAAGGAAGGAAGGAAGGAAGGAAGGAAGGAAGGAAGGAAGATACTTTCAAATCTCATTAAAACAAATAAATATCATGTTTAAACTAGCTCACTGAATGTATAGTTGAAGAAAAAGAACTTGATTACCTTTTGAAAGTACTGAGAGCAGATCCTGAGGGAATTCATCCCATAGCTTGGAATCAGCATGTTTTTATTTCTGATTTTCCAAATATGCCACAATTTTACTCTGTATATTATCTGCAGTAAACCTAATGTTTCATGGCTGGTATTGTAACTGGAAGCAACACAACAGCTCTTCCACTGTTTATTGTAGAGAAATCTTATTCTCTGGCTCTTCCCCAAGTTTTGGCTGATGTGCCATGATTTTTTTCCCATCAAGAATTGACAATGCCAACTTTAGGGACAGGTGGTAGTGACCCGAAGACAAGCTTTGCCTGTATCTATGGTGAATAGTATTCATAACATAAAGCAGAATGGTCATGTCTGTGGAATTATTAGAAGAGGATATTAGACAAAACAAATATTACGTCCACATTGTAGAGACAGAAACAATACTATTATTATTGTTATTTGTGTAAGTTATCTACTGTAAGTAAGTAGATGGGAAAGCACTTAATATGAAAGATTTTTAGAATAAATGGAATATTGATCTCTGTTCCAAGCAAACGCGCCAGGATATATCTATTATGTAAAGCATTAGTGATGCTATTTATTTGTTCTCACACATGCATCCTAAGTAGCTTCTGAAGAAAAAGTGGGAGAAATTATGTTCTCTAATTTTTGGTCAGGTCCAACATATTTGTTGTTTATCTATTCTTTTTATAGATTTCCATTCCTGTCTATTTTTGTCCTTGTTGGTTACACATTTAAGAAGATATCTTTGTCCTTCTTTGTTGTTTGAATAATCTAGAACAAGATATTATTATTATTATTATGGAAACTTTGTCACCTGTGTTTTATTATGTTCTCAAAAGTTAGTTTTTCCTCAGAAAAATGTTCCCATATGTTTGTGATATTTTGCCTAATCTGTGGCCTAGAATCTCACCCAAGAAGATTATGATCTAAAGCGCCTTAATTTTCTCACTAGTTTTCCTTCCTTGTCTAGCAGCTGGTTCAGAAATCAGGTCTTGCCTTAATAAACTAAGGCAACTCCAGACCATACATTTCTCACTCTCCTGTTTCTTGCCCATCATCATTGCCTTTGCATGCTTCTAGCCTTTCCCCAAACAAGCCTTGACTTGTTTCACCTCATGTCAAAACTTTCTCAATTTTCCATTCACATGCTAAAATGGCAACTCATTACTCAGTTATATTGCCACTATATATGCAGAAATTAAGCTGATTTTCACATATTGGACAGTGGTAATCAGTTTTCTAAATCTCTGCATGCTATAAAAGTATTTAAACTAGCTTTGTTCCAGTATTTTTGCAGCATTTTTGTGAGAATATGCATGTGCTATGTGCCTTTAAAAAGTTCACTGTATGGGTAATTGCATTATCAAAATGAGCTAATAAAGAAGTTGAAATGTAACCCCCTTTTCTCTCCATCTGACAGAGAAGTTGGAACTATTTCTCATTCCAGTTAGTACTGAGCAAATTCAATAGATTTCTATAAGCTTTCTTTTTTATTTTGCAAGTTGCTAAGTTAAGCCAAGTTGACAATTGAAACGTGAATATTGTTGTCCTTCCTCAGAAGCAGAAAAGAAATTGATTCAGGAAATCAGTTTCTCCCCCTCTCTCTCCCACCCATTTCCTCCTCCCAGGAGGTAAACTATTCAGGTTTTTGACTTGCATAATTCACTTTCTCCTAGGGTAGCCCAATTAGAATTTTAAAGTTAAAGTACAGTGCACAATGTGTTTCTGTTCCATGGAGATGTATTCTGCTGCCAGTTGTTCTTTGTTTGGTGAACTCCATTTTTCCCCTCCTTCCTTTAGTGCAAAGCTCCCTGCCCACTCCAGGGACGTTTCTAATACTGAAGAAATTTGGGGCTAATGTTAAATGCTCATGTGGTGTAATGAGTACTGTGCATAATTCTGTGCATAAAAGGCACTCCATTAGATAGTCAAATATATACCTCTTTTGTTTTTGTTCATTTATTAGTTCTACATGGCAACTTCACAACACTTTGTATTTGAAATTGGCTTTAGTCAGAACCACTTGAAAGTAAATATTATACGAAGGAATTATTAAGACCTAGCAAGAACAAACTATTATATGACAATGATGTTCTTGTTAAGAATCTTTTAATTATAAGATCACAACAAACTGATGGGGTGAATATTAAAACATCACATGCATTCAACTCTGTTGGGTTTTGCCCTCCTTGAGAAGAGGTATTTATAGGATGAACGTCAAAGCAAAACATGCATTCAACTCTGTGTTGGGTTTCTGACACTCTTGAGGAGAGATCTTAATTCTTGGTAGAGAATATGTCTGGCATATTTATTAAAAATACTGTAGAAGAATGGAAAATAAATGACATTGCAGTCACAATGGACTGAACTTTCTGATTTGATATCTTCTAAATGGCACTCAAATCCAATGCTTCTGAAGAGTAACCAGGACAAAGAAAGTTGCAGTTAGTTTAGGGTGGAATAATGCGGCACTTTAGCTTCCTGAACTTCTAATGTACATAGTAACTAGGCTGCACGAAGAATTAGATTTTGTTCTATGTAAATTTATATAAAATAATAAAGGAGTTTTTGTAAAGGAGAGTGTGTGAAAGAAAGATTTCAAAACAAACAACAATTGTTTTTATTTTCTTGTTTTGTTTTTTTGAAGTGTCTGGATTTTGTTCTTAAATGGGTCCAGACTTCCTGTATCACAGTAGTGTTCCAGGGCAAGCAACTGTGTGATTATTCTCTTGCCATTTTATTTTATTTTGAAAGATCCTTTTCCAAAAATAAGTCAAGCACACAATTTAGATAGTATTATATAACAAAAAAAATATACTGGGTATTTTACTACTTTTTATTTTCAAAAAATGGACTGGGAGAGCAATAAAAATACATTATGTAATAAACTATATTGTTTTTCATCATTTTTAAATTATTCAGGAATTGTAGACAGTGCCTATTTAATTTTTCCCCAGCAAATAGGTAACAAAGAGCTGCTTGTTCTATCCATTGATTTTTTTTTCTGCTTTAGGGAAAGTTCTGAAATGGAAATTGGGAAAAATTGATTTGGGAAGTAAGTATGTAGGGGACTTAGCAATAACATTGATTTTCCCCCTCTCTGTAACTGCATTACTCTAGCAATAATGCTTTTGGAAAACTCCTTTTGCTCATCTTTACCTTAATCCCAGTCTGTAATTCCACTTTATGTAATATTTCCATTTTGGTTTAAGTGACATAAGTGGATGCAAATGACATTCTATGTGTCATTTGAATCATAATGATATTGTGGAAATGACACAGGATGCCCTACTGTTTAGTGCCTTGTTTTATAATACAGTTGTAAAATTTGGATAAGGTAATGGAAATTTCTGTCGTTGTATCGGAAGTTCTTCAAATGTGGTTTCTTAGTATGTATAACAAATGACATAAGGGGAAAAGGCAATATTGGAATAATTTACATCATGGTGAATTAAGATGAATATGCTTAATCCTTTTGTGACCCCTTAGCCTTTCTTTTCTCCTATAATTCTTCCCTTTATTTTTTCTTTCAATTTTGTTCTAAACCAAAAGGTGCAGATTAATTTCTGAATTTACAAGAGTTGGAGAATTGAAGTGGCTTAGAAAAAAGATGAAGCAATTGTCAATTCTTTTGTTTTCAACTAAGCCAGACCCAGGACTGAAAAGAGAAAGTGACTGTATTAGGTTAGAAGGCTTTCCAACTTGGCATTTTCTTAAGAGTTGTAACATATTCAGAGAATACCATGTTGGCTTGGAGATGTTTGTATAGAACACGATTTGCTCGACACTGACTCACATCTGTGTGTGTGACTTATGTCAGAGAGTTGCTAGAGTAAATTAAGTCAAGAATTGCAACTGCCTTAGAGTTTGCGTTTCCTGCTAATAATTATTATGATTTGCTTAAAATGAAGGAGGCAAAAAAACCCAAAACCAATACCTAATTTTCTTCCCTTTTTGTAGGTGCGATTCAAAGCCAGTTCCTTTGTTCTTAAGCAAACAATCAAGGAACAGCTTTCTGAGCAGATGCTGTCATATCTTTCTTGCCAGATGTCAGAAAGTCATCTTTCCATGGCTTGCAGTTGACCACATAAAACATTGTGTCAATAGCATAGGACTCCCTTGTCATTAAGGACACTTTACTAGAGCTGATACAGTATTTGTATTGTTTCTGTGATTTCAATTGACTATGCCTTGTTTTCAAATCTGATATTTAGAATAATGATTTATATATTATGCTTTTGCTAAAAACTAGGTGCCTTTCCAAATAAAAACCAATGCAGACATCTCACTTAATCATTGCAGTTCCCTATATATCTTCTTCTCATTCGAAGTATTTATTGGGACCTAAAAGGGATGGAGTAGATATCTATGATTACATATTTATGTCTCAGAGCTCTACTTGTCGCATTTATTGCTACTTAGAAATTTATTCAATTATTATGCAATTTTGTAATTACATAATTACAAAGTTAGAACCACGGAACTGTATTATAAAACAAGGCACCAAGTAGTAACATACATTCAGTAAAAAAATAGGTAAATTAGTAGGTTGCTATTTAGCATAAACAATTAATCAATTCTTGCACCAACTATAATGAGAAGGGAATAGAATTCTTCAATGAGGCACAAACATTTTGAACATTCCTTTTTTGATTGCCATAAAATAACAAGTGTGGAATCCCACTTAGATCTTCTTTACTGGACAAGTACATAACTTCCCATTCATCAGTCTCAGTCTTAAATATGTCCCAAATTATACCCAATGAAAAAGATCAATAGAAGAAGAATGTGAAGGAGAGAAATAGGAAAAAAAGGGCTACTTGACAAACATGGCTAATTAGCTTTTCAGTAGAATCCGGCCCTATTCACTTTCTCTCCTGATGCTATCCAACAATTCTGCCACATCTTTCTCATTTTTTAAAAGCTTCATTTAGAAAATTTAGAAAATTTAGAAAAGCTTCAAAGCTTGTTTCTATAAGCTATCTCTTTCTACATGTTTGCATTCCTTCAAGATGTTTTCTTGAAATTTGATTGGAGTGGAATGATGTTTCCCTAATGCGTTGAGTTTCTAGGCCGTACAGAATGAAGTTCATTTCATAAATGCCACAATATTATTTGTAGGCACGCACAATGACTCCCTTCCCCCCCTTATTTCTCATTGTACTAGTAACATTTGTCTCAGTGCAACTTGAAAAAGTTGCATGATCTTTCTGCCAATGGATATTTGTGATGTTTTAATAATTGGTAATAAAATTTACCTCCATGCTGAGAACAATGATTTCTCAACTCAGCTCCCTTGCAATGGCTGCCTACTAGGAAACAAAAAGGTTAATCATCTATTGGCATTTCAGAAATATCAGACAACTCATTAGCTTGGCTAGGTCAGGGCATCATTGTGACTAACAAATGATGTCACTGATTGCCTCTGCTTTCCTTGAGAAAACAAATTGTTAAAGGACATCTACATAAGAATGATGGAAAGTGTCATTTTACTTCCATCTGGAAGTGAGGTTTTTAGGACAGGACGACCCAACTTGGAAATCGAGCTTTTTATGTCATATTTATTGATTGCAATTTAATGTGTTCTAGGGAAATAGAGATTTATTCCACATACAGTATGAATGTATAAAGCTAGTTTTTAATTTTAGTTAATTTAAATGTATTTAGTTAATTTTTATTAATACTTCGGTAACAATATTGATTCATTTAAGGTTTGCTTATATTTCATTGTATTCCCAACCAGTGAAGATTAGTCTATATTAGATGAGTTGAAGCATGGATAAATTATTTAACTAGTGACAAAGTTAACATATTTCAAACCAAAGTTAATATATTTCTATTATAACAATGGGTTATGCTTCTGCAGGGTAATTTTTGTTATGTGAAAAAACTTTGTTGAAAACTTGCACATGTCTGCAAAGCCAACTTGATAAATGACCATTACAAGGAGAGAAATAAACTTTTGAATTATAAGCAAAGATTATGTTAGAATGTTGCTTTGGAAAGCAAGCAAGCAAAAAGTATTTAAATCAGTGTTTTTCAAACTCGGCAAATTGAAGATGTGTGGACTTTAAGTTTTAGCTTGCTCGGAGGTTGAAGCCTAATGACCCTAAAATTGCCAAGTTTGAAAAATACTGGTTTAAGCCATATAAGGCAACTGAGTATATGAGCTTTCAAAGTAAATCCATATTCAGTGGAGCTAAGTTGTGAAATCCATTGACCATATTCAACCTAGGATCTGTTTGTCTTGAAGATGGGCAGAACTATCTTCTGTCTCAATTTAATTGCAATCATTTATTGTGAAGTTTTATAATCTTTGGGGGAGGGGAAGTACAGACAGTCCTCAACTTACAACAATTCATTTAGTGACTGTTCAAAGTTACAATGGCACTGAAAAAAGTGACTTATAACCCTTTTTCACACTTACGACCTTTGAAGCATCCCCATGGCCACATGATCAAAATTGAGATGCTTGGCAATTGGTTCATACTTATGACCGTTGCTGTGTTCCAAGATCATATGATCACCTTTTGCAACCTTCTCACAAGCAAAGTCAAGGGGGAAGCCAGATTCACTTAATAACCATGTTAATAACTTAACAACTGCAGTGATTCACTTAACAACTGTGGCAAGAAAGGTCATAAGATGGGGCAAAACTCATTTAAAATGTCTCTCTTAACAATAGAAGTTTTGGGCTCAATTGTGGTCGTAAGTCAAGGACTACTTGTACGTGAAAATAAAACCTACTTGGAAGAATTCTTTAATTCTTTTATTAGATTCATTGACAATATTCTATTAAAAATTGTGTACATTTAAAAGTGCATACTGTCTGATACAAAGCTATATCGGTACATTTATTACTTGTAAATCACCCAGAGTTAGGGAGATGGATGGGGACTAATTTGATTAATAAATAAAAGCAAAAAAAAAAAAAAAAAAAAAAAAGCAGAGGAGAGCAGAACTAGTGCCAGTATTTTCTGTCCTTCCAGTCTTCTTCAATTAGAAGTCAGCATTCTAAGCAAGAGTAAGCCAAAAAAAAAAAAAAGCAATTACTTAGCTTGGGCCAATCCTATGATTAGGTATATAGGAAGGCCCATCTAGATATTGGTATATCATTCAGCCATTTATTTCAGCTTATCTGACTTTAAAACTTATTTTGGGGTTGGACTGAGAACCGTCTTTCGGACATGTTGGAAATAAAGTGAATTCATAGTCTTTGTTCTAATTGCAGGGAGGAGAACACTGTTATTATCAAGGTCACATCAGAGGGAATCCAGATTCATTTGTTGCTCTGTCCACCTGCCATGGACTTCAGTAAGTTTTGGTTAAGATATGAAATGAAATGATTAAAATGGAACAAGATGGTTGTGAAATTTCATTTTCTGCTAAAAAGTAAGTCTACTTCTTTGGAATAGAGATTTGGACAGTATTATGAAAATTGATTGATTAGAATCAATTCATAGTTGGGTTTGATTGCAAATGTTGTTATACAGTATTAAATAGATTAGCTCCAAAGTCAAGAGGCTTTGCTTGGGACTGAAAAATCACTTGGGCTCTTCACTCTGGGACTGAAAATCCTCCATGGCTGAAAATCTTGCTTGGATTTCAGCCACAGAGAATTTTCAGCTAAGAAGTGAAAGATTTCAGAATTCTTTACACTCTGGTTTAAAAATGCTTTGGGCTGAAAATCCTGCTCAGATTTAGGCCTTTTTCAGCCAGAGACTAGAGAGAATTTTTTTTGCTAAGAAGCAGTGACTTTTTAGTCTTCCCTGCATTTATTTTCCTGCAAACTGGCAAGGAAGATTGTAAGTTATTTTGCGACACTTGGCAACCAATTGTAAATGTGAATGAGTTTTCAAGCACCTAGATTTTGCACCTAGACCACAGAAGTGGTTCAGTGTGCAAAATTTCAGTCAAGGATCATAAGTCCCTTCATTTAGCATCATAATAACTTTAAATGGTTGCTGAACAAATGGTCATAAATCAAGGACTATCCGTATGCCATTGTGTGAAATCTGTGCTTCAGACCTTAGCCCAACTGCAGGTTTATGCAAATTAATAACGGGAATGTAGACAATCCCTCATCTCATAGCCTTTTTCTACTCCTATCTAATCTGTAACACTGGGAACGCTACTTTATTTTGCAATACCATAATTTCCGAGTCTATAAAACATTTAATACATTCTAAATGCTAAGGATTATTTACTTGTTTGTTTATATTCCATACAATATGCATTCATATGCTTATATTTCATATGCATATTTCATACTTATGCTTCAAACCAGAATGCTCATCCTGGTAAGATATTACTTCTAAGGTCAAGTGAGAGATGCTGTTGTTATAAATAGAAGCACTTATCTCAGGATTCTCTGTCATCTTCCAATTTCCCTGAAAGGCTGGCACTTATCTTAGGGGAACTTCATTGATTGATGGCTTAATTCTTTCAGTATCACTTTTCAAAATACATTTAAACATTATTATGTACATATTTTTCAGAATTGAGGATTGTATTTAGTTGCATGTAGGAGTATATGTGTGTGGGTTTTAAATTGTCCATTTTACCTTTTCTCAGATTGATGTGTATGTGTGTACGTGTGTGCATGCACACATGTGTGTTTGTGTGTAAAACAAAGGAATTTATATATAATCATATTCTTCCATTCATTCTTGGAGACTGCCTGGACATACCTTTGCAGTTTTCTTGGCAGTTTTTCAGAAATGATTTGCCATTGCCTCCTTCCTGGGGCTGAGAGAAAGTAACTGGCCGAAGGTCACACAGCTGCCTTAATGCCCAAGGCAGAACTAGAATTTACAAGTTGCTAGCCTGATATCTTAATCACTATATGAAGCTGGTGTGCATGATTTCTGTCTGTCTGTCTGTCTCTCTCTCTGCACTCGTGCATGCCTGCACACAGGCACACATGCACAAACTCTTTTGCAAATTTTTGGCAAGTTAACAGAATAGAGGGGTTGGAAGGCACCTTGGAGTTGGGTCCAACCCCCTGTTCAAGCAGGAAACCATATACCATTTCAGGCAAATGGTTGTCCAATCTCTTCTTAAAAACCATCAGTGTTGGAACACCCAAAACTTCTGGAGGCAAGTGGTTCCACTGATTAATTGTTCCAACTATCAGAAAATTTTTTCCTTAGTTCTAAGTTGGTCTCTTCTTGATTAGTTTCCATCCATTGCTTTTTGTCCTGCCTTCAGATGATTTGAAGAGTAGGCTGACCCGTTCTTCTTTGTGCTATCATGTCACCCTTTTCATTAAACCAGAACATACCCAATTCCTGAAACTTTTATTCTAGTCTCCAGTTCCCTAATCATCTTTGTTGTTTTTCTCTGCACTCTTTCTAAAGTCTCAACATCTTTTTTATATCGTGGCAGCCAAAACTGGATGCAATATTCCAAGTGTGGCCTTACCAAGGTATTATAAAGTGGTATTAACACTTCATGTGATCTTGATTCTATCTTGTTAGTGCCTAGGATTGCATTGGCTTTTTTTGACAGCCATAGGATGCTGCTGGCTTATATTTAAGTGAATGTCCACTAGTACTCCAAGATCCCTCTTACAATTATTACTATTGAGTCAGGTACCACCTATACTATACCTATGCATTTGGTTTTTTTTTTTTTTTGTCTAAATGTAGAACCTTATTTTTCTCACCATTTAATACTATTTTGTTAGATAGGACTCAATGTTCAAGTCTGTCAAGATTCTTCTGTATCTTGAGCCTGTCTTTTGGAGTATTGCCTACTCCTGCCAGTTTGGTATCAATGCAGGTTTGATGAGTTCCCTTTCTATCCCTTTGTCTAAATCATTGATGAAGATATTAAAGAGTACTGAGCCTAAGACAGAACCTTGGGGTACCCCACTGCACACTTCCCTCCATGTAGATGCAGTTCCATTAAGGATTACACGTTGAATGTGGTTGATCACCACTTACAAATCCGTTTGGTGGTGACTCTGTCTAACCGACATTTTCTTACCTTATCAACTATTAAGTTGTGGTCTACTTTATCAAATGCCTTGCTTAAGTCTAGGTAAATTAGATTCACAGCACTAATTTTGTCACATTGTCAAAGAATGCAGTAAGGTTTGTCTGGCATGATCTGTTTTTGGTAAACCCATGTTGGTTTCTCGTTATGACTTTGTTTATCTCTAAGTGTTCGCAGATTTGTTGCTTGATTATTTTTCCAGAATCTTCCCAGGTATTGATGTCAGGCTGCACATTAGGTTCATGTTATACAACTGAGTATCACCCTAAACTAGTACTTTAAATGCATGTCTTTTAGGTATTGGCTGCATGATTTTCTTTTATAGTAAAGTTTTAGTTCTTTAGTTCTCTGCCTAACGATCTATCATTTTGTCTGTCCCTTTTCTTGTCTCTATTCCTTTTCAGTAATTTAAAGAAACACTAAAGTAGGATGCTAGCTTTATTTGTTTCGATGCTTCATGCGGAATTCATGCTAATGATAAAAACTGAAGACTAGTCAATTTGGGAATATTTTAGGCAGTATACCACAAATGCAAGCAAAGTCCAGTTTTATCCTGAGGTATTCTGTGCAAGCTAGAATCTCTAGACCTTACTAGTTAACTGTAACTTGAGAAAAAGTAGAAGATTGAGAAATATGTTATTGGAGTGTTAAACTTCAAATCTCTTTCAAATCAGCCAACATAACATACATGCACACTTCAAACCCAAGAATACACTAAGGCAGAAGCTTATCCACCCCAAGGATAAAACACTCAGACACAAACTGAGCAATGTGTATATATATTTTATTTTTTTATTTTATTTTATTTTTATTTGATTTATATGCCGCCCTTCTCCGGAGACTCAGGACGGCTTACAGTGCGTTAAGCAATAGCCTTCATACTTTTGTATATTTATACAAAGTCAGCTTATTGCCCCCACAATCTGGGTCCTCATTTTACCCACCTTAGAAAGGATGGAAGGCTGAGTCAACCTTGAGCCTGGTGGGATTCAAACTTGCAGTAATTGCAAGCAGCAGATGTTAATAGATGTTAATAACAGGGTGCTTTAAACCACTGTACTACAGGCTCTGTATATAGTACAATGCAGTGTGCCATGTGCAGATCTGTACATTAGGGAAACAAAACAACCACTTACTTCATAAACACATGGCACCACATAGGAGAACAAACCCATCAGGACCAGGGGTGGGTTCTACTTACCTTTGCTACTGATTCATAACGGGAGCTTCTGCGCATGTGCAGATCGTCCATTATGACGTCTGGGTGGGTGGGCGGAGCCTCCCACCGCTTTTACTACCGGTTGGCAAGAACCAGACAGAACTGGGAGCAACCCGCCACTGATCAGGACTAGATTCAGCAGTCCATCTGCATTTAAAAGACAAATGCCACTCTTTTAAATACAGCAAACTCCACATTTTGGGCAGAGGGGGAGGGATACGACATCATCTAACTCCAGTATACAACACAGTCCTTCCAACAGTTCCAAAAAGGTTCCACACCTATTTGGATGAGAAGCAAAATGTCAAAGAAAAACCAGAAAGTTCAGTTGCCTCTTGAAAAAGCTCCTTTGGGACAATGAATTCTGTGGTGTAAAATTAATTCTATTTCCTTTTAATTTCTGTTTATCTTCTGACCTTTGTTCTTTTGCTTATTATTTACCCTATCTATGTTTTGTATAAAGTTGGTTATCCTGAAAGGAAATAAAGACATGGATATACATGTATGTATGTAATGACAATTTATGTACAATCTTAAAAAAAAAGAAATATAAATCTCTAACAACAACAAAATTTCAAAAGATAATGAAAACTGGAAAATTTCTGCCTGACTATCTAATACACTCATATAAATGTGATTAATTAAATGCTGAGATTAAGTAGAAAAAATGTACTAAATAACTATTCCTATGAAAAATCAAGGAGAGGAATTAAAACTCAGCTTTTAACAATGATCAAAATCAGTAATTAATTTAACCAGGTAGTGCAAATAATATATTCATATTAAACAGTAAGTACATGCAATTGAAGAGAAATCTGCCTAAAAGGATCCTTGATGAAAATATGCATTGATTTAAAAAAAGAATTGCAACTGTACAAACAGATATTGATTGTTTTATATAAAAATTGTAGTCTCTGGGGAATAGATGAGCAGCTAGTTATTCCATACTCCATCCCACTGAGAATGCACTATATAAACCTGACATAGTCTAATGCATAACATACATTATTTAATCAGCTTGCAGTTATACGTGCAAGGTCAGAATCCAAGTATTAAAAATACTTGGCCAAGAGAGATTCAGTCCTCTGAAGGATCTACAGTAAATGCAAAAGAGGACATGGGTGGGGAGGCAATTATGTGCACTGCTGTATCCCGTAACATACTTTATCTGTTCAGAAAAATAGATGCTATATAAATAAACTTTCTAAATTATCATCTTGATTTTGATTTTCAGCTTTTTCTTCAAAAAGTTTTTGATCTGTAGAATACAATAGTATAGTGACATTCCCCCCCTTATTTTTCTGTTTTTAAGGTACTGAAATTTTAGAGCGTAGATCTTCTAAATCTAAAATTTGTTCCACTTCTTTGTTTGTATTGAACTTTTCAAGAAATATCTGCAGTGAAATGAAAGTAACATTATATATGGAATATAAGCAACTGTATGTGAGATTAAAGTGATAGTACTTATTCAATAAATTGTTTATAAGAGGGACTGCCCCATGAATACTTTTCTAATTCTGTCATTCCACTGAACTTATACACACAAATCTGAACACCTTCCTGAGATCAGATGTTGTCCTCCATGTTGTCCTTACAGGTATTTCTCAATTTATGACCACTCATTCAGTGACTGTTCAAACATGAGACCATGCGTAACAAGTGTCACAACTGGTTTTCAAAGTTATGGCTATTATAGTGTCTCTATGGTCACGTGGTCACCATTTATGACCTTCTTTGCTGGTTTCCAACAAGCAAAAGGAATTGGGAAGTTGGCAGGAGGTTGCAATTGATAACCATATGATGTCCTCATTTAGCAATGGAAACCAGGACTGCTCAAATTGCCATGATTAAGCAGTGCAGTCACATGCTTTATTATTATATTGTTTAGTGATGGCAACTGTAGTCCCAATTGCCGTTGTAAACCAAGCACTATCTGTAATTTCTTCTTTTACTTATAGCCTGACCTGCTTTGAATAGCCAAGCAGGGAGCTGAACCTTATTCTTCTTATGCAGGAAACATTCGGCTTTCCAACAGAGGTGTTGATGTTTAGACAGCACAAAAACTGAAAAAGGATAGAACTACTATGCTCTTTTTCACTCCTACCACCAGCGTAGATCTTTGATAGCACAACAAATATAAATCACAGGGACTTGACAGATTACAAGCCAGAGTTCTGAAGGAGCTGGCAGATGTTATCTCAGAACCATTGTACCATATCTTTTGAAAATCCTGGAGCACTGGGGAACTATTTGAGGATTGGGAAAGAGCTGATGTGATTTTCCATCTTCCAAAAAAAAAAGGGGGGGGGAACAGACTCAGGAAACTACAGACCAATCAGCATAATATCAATATTTAGGAAGATACTGGAAAAGATAATTTAAAAAGAAATCTGCGAACATCTAGAAACAAATAAAGTTATAACTAGAAGCCAGAATGGGTTTATTAAAAATAGCTCATGCTCAATCTTATTTCATTCTTTGACAAAGTGGCTAAATTAATAGACCAGCGAAATGCTGTGAACATAGTATACTTAGATTTCAGTAAGGCATTTGACAAAGTAGACCACAGTCTACTTTTTAGTAAGCTAGAAAAATGTGGGATAGACAACATCACCACCAGATGGATTTATCACTGGCTGACAAACTCAAGGAGTAGTTCTTAATGGTACTACATCTACATGGAGGGAAGTAAGCAGTGGTGTACTACAAGGTTCTATCTTAGGCCCAGGGATCTTCAATATCTTCATAAATGACTTAGATGAGAGAATAGAAGTGGAAATCATCAAATTTACAGATGACACTAAGCTAGCGGGAATAGCCAATCCCCAGAAGACAAGCTCAGGATCCAAAAAGATCTTGACAGACTTGAACAATGGGCCCTATCCAACAAAATGAAATTTAATGTGGAGACAAGCAAGGTTTTATACTTAAATACAGATTAGGCAAAACCTGGCTCAAAAACAGTAACTGGGAGAGGGATCTTGGAATGCTAATGGATGATCATTTACATATGAGCCAGCAATGTGTGGCAGCAGCCAAAAAAACTTAATAAAATCCTTGGTTGTACAAAGAGAGGCATACAATTAAAATCATATTAGTACTACTTTATAAAACCTTAGTAAGATCATACCTGGAACATTGCATCCAGTTTTGGACACCCCATTACAAAAAAAGTTGAGATTTTGGAAAGAGTGCAGAGAAGAGCAACTAGGATGATTAATGACCTGGAGACTAAAACATATGAAGAACAATTGCAGGAATGGGATATGGCTAATCTAGAGAAAAGAAGAACTAAGGGCAATATGATAGCAGTATTCCAGTATATGAGGGGCTGCCACACAGAAGAGGGGGTCAACTTATTTTCCAAAGCATCAAAGGACAGGGGGAAAACGGATGGAAATAATCAAGGAGAGAAGCAACCTGGAATTTAAGGAAAAACTTCCTAATAATGAGAACAATTAACCAATGGAACAGTTTGCCTTTATCAATGGAGGTTTTTAAGAAAAGACTTATCTCAAATTGGATAGGGTCTCCTGCTTGAGCAGGGGATTGGACTGGAAGACCTCCAAGGTCCCTTCCAGCTCTATTTTGATTACATTACAAATATAGGAATTCCAGGGACAGAATATCTCTTGCAAATTGCAAGCTGGTCTCTACTTGAACACAGACAATTTGGGAGCGCTTAACCCTCCTCTAAAATAATTGGCTCCATTGTCAAAATGGTTTTTATCCTCAATGGGTAAATATCATCCTAAAATTTAAGTACAGTGGATTTAGCAACCATTGTTATCACATATGGGATAACTGCATGCACTGATTTGATAGCACTGTGTACATATTTGAACTGAAAGATATGCTATTATTATTTTAAAAATGGCACTCTGTATTCAAGGTAAATCCTTTAGAAACAAAGGTTTAGTGCAAGAATTCTCAAATACAACCTCTAGTATGTGACAATATACTGCCCTTCTGTACAAGGATAATATAGAGAAAGTATATTGTTGTCTCATTTGCATACACTGCTAAAGATTAGTTCTCAAATCATTGGCATCATATTTTGTAGACTTGCAATAGGTACTGACTTCCAACAGGTTCACAGACTTGCGAACTACAGATAGTTACAAATAAACATTTCTTGAAATCGTTGTAGTTAATAAGCATATATTTAAAGCAAGATCCTAATTATCCTAAAATAAATACTATAAGACATTTTTACCGGCTCGCAGTTTTTACTGCCCACTGGTGGCAAACCATAAGTGCTACCACTGCCAGTATAAAGAACTAAAACTCAAAATTACTATGGTCAATAATAGTTTGATATGATTTTTTCTGTGCTGTGAAGAGTTCTGCAACAGGTGTATTATATAATAGAGTGGAAGGTATTAAATAGTTGTGTTGTTCATAAGAGAAGAGAGGAAATTCCTCAAGATTTATCACAGGAAACAACTAAAATTAACTTCCTGAGCTAGTTGAAGGATTAAAAATCACGGGGCAATAATAGCCCATTTCTACATGAGATTCTCTTTTACATGTAGTATTATTTTATGTACTTAGTTAAATTATAACACGCAAGTCAGAGAGCTGCCTTTTTTTTAACAGTGGAATGTTCTATGATGGGAATCACACATATCTTATTGAGCCAGAAGAAAATTGTACATCTCAAGTAAGTACTGTAGAATTAAAATACAATTATCCTCAGATTGTTCTTTAAATAGTTAATAAATGACTTGCACTTCTTACATAGATTCTAGTTGTAAGAATTCAGAAATAAAAATGAGTTTAGAAAAATATTCTTTAATGTATATTTTTGCATATAAGTATATAAGTATGCAAGTGTGTGTATGTGAACTGGTGCTTATATGTGTCTATGTGCATATATTCAGAATATTATGATCTGCAATTTCCTGGGTATAAAAATGTATAGTTCTAGCTAAAGTATCAGCCTTAGAATGATTTACTAAATTTAGATGTCTTTTATTTTAGGAGGAATTCCATTTACACTCTGTATACAAATCCAGATTATTTGAATTTCCTTTGGATTATCTTCCATCTGGTATATTTTTAATACTCTTATTGTTGCATTTATTTTGTAGTTAAATCATCGTTGGTTATTTTTATTCTGTTGTTATTAATAATATAAAAGCCTCTCTGAACACAGAATTAGAAAACAAAGAATGAACAAACAAACAAACCACATTTTCCAAAAAAGATCTGTAGACTTTTTATATTGCAATAGTAATTCAGTGATTGGCTTTCTAAAGAAGAGTCTTTATAGGTCAAAAGAGACTAAACTGTTATACATAAAAAGCTAACCTGTTAAAAATCAGTTCCTATCCAAATGCTGAACATTCCAAGAGAATATTTTTGGTTCCATAAAATTTTAATCAGTTCTAACAGAACTTTCAATTTATGAAAAAAGAGACTTTTTTCCCCTCCATAAAACTAATTTATAGTAAGTAAGTCTTATGTTTTCTTCAGCTTTCTCTACTCCAGTTTCTTAAAAACAGAGCATGGGAAAACCGGAACCATTCTTCTCTTTGAGAGGCTCTCCATGAAAGTTAGAACCCTTGGAAATCAGGATCCTAAATTGCATTGAGAGCCTTCATACATAGAGACATTTCTCCATTATAGTTGCATCCTACACAGAGGGTATGTGGCACATGTGCATGCATGTAATGGAAGCAGAATTGGTATTCTCACCAAAGATGAATTTCCTGTTATTGATTTCTAAATGCCTGAAAATGGTTGATGTCAAGGTTTGATCAATGTTGTAGCTTCATATAGTTTGTCATGTTTTATGGTGTCATTTGATATCACCACTATATAGATCATGTGCTTATTAAACAGCGTTTTCATTGGCTTGTAAACGCCTGATGATTACATTTTAGCTTGAATTTTCATAACTTCTTTATTTAATACCCTTGTGGCTTCTACTTATCCTAAGAGTATTTTATGGCAGTTCAGGTCAAGAAGTATGTAAAAAGACTCATTTGTTAATGAAAAAATACCAAGGCTAATATCTGAGTCCAAGAATACATTATGCAAGAAACTGTACTGAGAGTTTATGTTTCCTTTATGTTCCTTTCCTTTCCTTAATGTTTCCTTTAATTTAATTTGAAGTGTTTCAGTGTACCTTGAAAAGTATTTTGCTTCAGTTTTCATCACTCTATAACCCACTTGTCATATTCATGAACTTGTTAAGGATGAGCAGCTACAAAGCAGGTTTTTTTTGATGAAAATGCCAACTCTTGCATTTTAAGTCATTCTTAAAATATTTAAAATAGGTATTTATTCAGCCTTGTGCTTTGTTCATTTTGCTGCTAAAAATGCTTGTCTTGCTTAACTGTCATTAAATTGATTGTAATGTGTGTCCCATTCAGAATTCTGGCACATGAATACTACATCACAGAAATTTGGTGTGAAATCAAGATATAAAAGAAGAAAAAGGCAGGTATGCCCTCTTATCCTGTTACTTCTTTTTTGCAATCTTTAAAAAAAAACATATTATTCAGGCTTCCTTTTTCAGTAAATTCAAGACACATGATTTTGCCTGCTTTCTCATGTCTCCATTATAAGCCCCCCTTTTCATGCTGAGAACATCCAATGGTGTTCTTTGATAATAGATCAATCCAAAGAGAATAGTCTCATCAGAGGCTGGGAGGAAGGCAAACGTCCCCTTCCATTTTGCCTGTTGCAAAACCAACAGGAAAATGATTTTCTACAGCATGACTGTTCAAGGCAATCAAATTGAATCATTGCTATTTAGAATTTGCTCTTAGTGGGTGTAGTGATCACAGCTCTTCAATAGCAGGCATTTTATTTTCATTTTGATGAGTGAGTGTTAATATGACTTGTATCTGACTAAGCTGTGGGTCTACAATCTGTCCAGGGAATGGGTGTCGCCATACAATTTCACCTAATATTTATTGCAGAAGCTAAAATATAAAAAAACAATATATATTAAGAAGATAAAAAACCAAAATGCTTATTAAGAAAGATAAATGCCCAAAGTGTCAAGAACAGAGCAATTTCAAGAACTGTTTTATGAGATTTTGAACATTTGCATTTTTAAATAGAAATAGAAAAGCAAATGAATATCATTTATACTACTTGCCTAAACATTGAACCAATATAGAATATTCTTAGATATCCCTATGCCCGGCATTTGGAGGTAGGCTTCTGGGCATTATTGATTAAGTGTATAAAACCTGTGAAAAAATAACATCACACAGAATAGGCATTTTGTGATGTATATTTTTTTAAACTGAGAAAAACACAAATATAAATATCAGCCATTAATAAAATATATGGCTTTGAAGATATTTAATATATAGAGGAATTCATAATGAAGCTAAGGGCTATAGGAGTTTCTTTAAAAGGATGAAATCTTATCAAATTGTATTTTGAAAATTTATTATTAGATTTATTTATTTATTAAATTTATATGCTGCCCATTTAAATCCAATACTGGTCAATATAGCAATATAGAATTATCTGTTATATTTCTTCTAAGCTTACATTAGAACTAGATTACTTAATTTTCTGTCATTCAAATGTTAGAAATTCTGACATATTCTTTTTCCAATCTGGTATCATGAATTAATTTTAAGTGCAATGAAGGAAAGAAATCAGCTCAGAATAATTAGTCTAGAATCAGGTGTTAGTTGCTGACCTTTTTAAATATATACAGCATCTTCCTCTTTCTGTAGGTCCAACTGAATCTGCCTAGAGTTGAAGATGAAACGAAATATGTTGAGCTAATGATTGTAAACGATCATCTAATGGTGAGGTTTTACATACAAGGCTTTTTAAAAGTTATCAATAATGCATGCATAGCTTTGTGTCTATAATAGATTCAACAATAATGTACCTATTGCAAAATGATTCTAATCATTCCACTGAAGTCGGACTGTCTGGAACTGTGCTGGAAGTCACTCAACAGGACATCTAAGAGCAAAGAATAGATTATAACAGACCTTGGCTTTTTTCTTTCTTTTTTTCCTACAGAATATAACATTTTTTTCTGAATAATTTTCCTGAAGACCACATTTAGCTTTTTAAAAGAGCTGTTTATTTTAACTATTGAATGGTTGGACTACCTTTTTCTGGAAGTAGAAGTTGTATTGCTTTGTATTGAAAACCCTCTGTATATTCGTTGCATCATACTGGAGATTGGAAATATCTTTCTCCCGTTCAGGCGTGATTACCGTATATACTCGTGTATAAGCCGACCCGCATATAAGCCGACCCCCCCAACTTTACCCCCAAAAACTGGGAAAACTTGTTGACTCGCGTATAAGCCGGGGGTGGAAAATGCAACGGCTACTGGTAAATTTCAAAATAAAAAAAGACTGGTCAAAAGTGCGAGGACCTGTCACAAATCATTTTTTTCAGCCCTCTGGGTAGTCCTTTTGTGCATATGGACTACTCAGAGGGCTGAAAAAGTAATTGTTGACTGGTCCTCGCACTTGTGACCAGTCCTCGAACTTATGACTGTCCTCACATTTTATGTTTTTGCCCTATCTTGTCACCATGGTGAAGAGAAGCAGTTGTGAAATGAGTGACATGGTTTTAAGAATGCTGCACGGGCATAAATGTGAGGATGGTCATAAGTGTGAGGACCAGTCAGAAGTTCGAGGACTGGTCACAAGTGTGAGGACCAGTCAAAAATAACTTTTTCAGCCCTCCGAGTAGTCCATGTGCACAAAAGGACTACTCAAAGGGCTGAAAAAAGTGATTTCTGACAGGTCCTCGCACTTTTGACCGATCTTCGCACTTATGACTGGTCATCATTTATGCCCATTGTAGCATTCTTAAAAATGGTGTCACTCATTTCACAACTGCTTCTCTTCACCATGGTGACAAGATAGGGCCAAAACGTAAAATGTGAGGACAGTTGTAAGTTCGAGGACTGGTCACAAGTGCGAGGACCAGTCAAAAATAACTTTTTCAGCCCTCTGAGTAGTCCATGTGCATAAAAGGAGTCCATGTGCATAAAAGGAGAGGGAGGAAGAGAGGAGGAGAAGAAGAAAGGAAGAAGAAGTAGGGAGGAGAAGAAAGGGGGGAAGAGAAAGTAAGAAGGAAAGAAAAGAGGTGGTAGGTGTGAGGAGAAAGATTGCTGTACAATAACAAAGATGAAAGGGAAGAAAACCAACCCCAAACACATATAAAAATATTAAGATAAAGAATGAATTGTTAAACTGTAAAGAATAAAAGGGAACAAATATGAATAAATAGCAATAATTAGAAACACACATACAAACATACAATGTATTTTCTTTGAACAGAATATTTGGCCGGTTCACAAATTTAAACAGTGTTTAGTCATTTCACTTAAATTTACAATTCCTATATTTCTTTTTTGCCATATTTATTCCTCATCTATTTTTTAAAAAACCAATATTACCCTTCATCCTCATCTCTAATCTTAATCAAATTCAATTTTTCACTTCTATTCTATATTATACCCCTTCCCATTGTCATCTATTTTTATATCTATCCTCACATTGCTTAATTATGTAATATTACAGTTGTTTAATACAAATTCAACATTTTAATATAAATCAATTAGTTATATAACTATCTTTTTTGTATATTAATCAATATGAACATGAATATTCCAATTATTTCCATGCAATCCAATTTCTTACAAATCAATTAATTATATTTACTAATAATAATAAACCAAATAATTTCCCCCAATATTCTTCCAAACCACAACTTAACCATTTCTGCTTTCAACACAATATACAATTAATAATATCTCAATTATTACAATTCCCTATTTAAATAGAGCTTTTTTTTCTTTTGCGTTTTAAAATCTTGAACTCCCCCCTTTTGCCATTTGCCATAAATTTCCCATTGTTTGCACCAACCTTTTTTGATGAGGAAAAAGAAATCTGCCTTAGCAAACAGCAAAGCCAACAAGCTGTTTTAGTTTCGCTTTTGGTTTCAGCAGAAGGAGAAAAAAAAATGTGCTCTTTGCAGCAGGCACCTTTTTGCAGCCGGCACCGATCTTCTCATTTGTTTTCTTTTAACCCTGATCAGCTGTAGGGGGCCCCACGGCAAGAATTTAAAGTTTTTTTTTTCCTCTAGCCATCAGCTGGAACTCAGGAGGCAGTCCCAATAGATTGGGAGTGGGCAGGGTAAGCAAACCCTGTTCTCCCACTGTTTCCTAGCTTGCAGGGGAAAAGTCATTTTTTTCGTGACCCGCGTATAAGCCGAGGGGGCGTTTTTCAGCCTAAAAAACGAGCTGAAAAACTTGGCTTATACGCGAGTATATACGGTATATTCTCCCTAATAGTACAATATCTACACCAAATATAGACAATCTTTTTGGTCAATAAATAAATTTTGAATTTTACAAACATGTACAAACAGTTTTCACAAACTGTCTTCCATAATAAATGGAACTAGACTCAAAACATCTGTTTAACAAAATGCTGCTCTGTATTATCCTATGATGCTGTCTTTGGCTTTTTTTCTGCTCATGGGATCATATCATAAAACACTAGGCAGCAATTATTGGAATCTAAAGATGTCTGGGAGGTTTATGTGAGCTCAGAAGCATTCATGGAAAAGCGGATTATGTTAGAAGGTGGTACTCTGTTTTACAGCATACCAC
Organism: Ptyas mucosa; assembly: GCA_012654045.1. NCBI lineage: Eukaryota > Metazoa > Chordata > Lepidosauria > Squamata > Colubridae > Ptyas > Ptyas mucosa. The sequence continues at coordinate 4,377,360 of WNWU01013629.1, read as the reverse complement.
CTTCTTAAAAAATTAGTCTGGATCATCAGGGAGATTAGCTATTGAAAAGGAAATCTGAAATATATACATTACACTGTGACTTTGCAAAACTGATTTAGCTATGTTTTGGGCAAAATTGGGCATGGATTTTTCTTTACAACTGCTGGTGATTAGAGAATTTTTTAGCAAATCGAATCTAATGCCAATATACCATGTTTCTCCAAAAACAAGGCTGGGTCTTATTTTCTTTTGACCCCTGAAAAAATGGCTAGGCCTTCTTTTTGGAGGGTTCTAATTATTGACTAACTTCGTGGCAGTGGTACCCATAGCCCTGCCCAGAAGGAGCCCACTCCTGGCCCAGTTCTTCTGTGGCTGCTTACCGCCACTTGCACGCATCACCCCGGCCTCCATTTTGCCTTTAGATGCCTGCCGGAAGCCCTCTGCAGCCAGTAATAGAGCTCTGGATTGATCCGGAGTTTTGTTATCGGCTTCAGATGCCTTCTGGCAGGCATCTGAAGACAAAACGGAGGCCAGGGTGATGCATGCGAGTGGCAGCAAGCAGCCGCAGAAGAAGCGGTCGCAGAAGAAGGCAAGGCAGGTGTCATGGTGTGTGAGGCCTGGTAAGTAGGGCAGCTCCACCTCCCCATCCCCACCCTAATTTATTTTTTATCTGTGTGCCTTGCCCCACCCCCTGCGCCCAGGGTGGGCGGGGTGTTAATTAGGGCTAATTTTGTGGGTGAGACTTAATTTGATCACATGTGCTCAAAAATGTGATAAGGCTTCTTTTCAAGGTGGGTTGTCTTTTTGGAGAAACACAGTATTTATTTCAGGAGCAAGAATGACTTTGAGCAATATCGAGTCAGCAAATTTCTCTGTAGGCATTCTGTTGGAATTATGGGTGCTTGAAGAAAGATACAGTATGTCATGTGATAGGCTGAAGTGGAATGGATCATTCTGTCATGAAATGAATGTATTGTTTGGCTTGTTTAATTAAACTTTATATTTCTTTGTAAGGATTCCCTGTATGTTTGGCCTACAGATACGTTATTATTTTTTCTTATACTATATACAAGCAAATCTAGAGATAAAGCTTTTTACAAGTCAGAAGGTATTTCCCCCCCACCCTCCAGTTCCAGATTTTTTTTAATGGGATTTCCATTACAGTGGAATCATAATTCCTCATTTAGGCTCTAAGTAAAAGGGGGAGGGGATCTCATTTAAACCATTATATCAGGTGCCTCTTAGTAGAAGAGGTTATTGATTGTTTTCTTGCTTCCTCAAGGAATAGGAAAGAAAGTAGCCATATTTTATTGGGTGTCACATGAGACTCTTTGATTGTCCTTATGTTTATACAGCTATCCATACTTGCGATTGCCAAGTAGAGAAAGGTAGATGAATGTGTGAATATGATTTTAGTCATTATTGCCAAATCCTGAGTTAAATTCTAATTCTAGTTCTGAATCTTCAGTGCAGCTATTTATAAAGTACTGAAATATACTGAAATAGAAATAAGCAAAACAGTTTTTAAAAGCCTTCAAAAAGTGTATATGGAAAGTAGTGATCTTTGCTGTAATCCCTCACTATAACCCTCAAAGCACATGGAAAATGAAGTAACTAATAGTAGTATCTTACATATGTGTGTTTGACAATAAACTGGATCCTTATTGGAGAACCCTCAATAGCTTGAGAGTTGGAGCTGCTAAGTGTAAAACCAATGTTCTGAAGTGGAGGTTCTTATCAGATTCACACTGTGAATATGGAGAGACACAGGGTCCAACCCATCTACTGGTATGTTGGCTACTATCAGTAACAGGTACCGATAATGACTTATTTTTGGCCAATGACAAAGCCAAAAAGCTGGCTTTATTCTGGCAGTTTATAATTTAATGTAGACAGGGAAGAAGGAGAAGGAGAAGAATTAGAATTAGAATTAGAATTAGAATTAGAATTAGAAGAAGAAGAAGAAGAAGAAGAAGAGGAAGGGGAAGGGGAAGGGGAAG
>WNWU01013629.1:4289457-4375281 GCA_012654045.1 Ptyas mucosa | reverse complement strand
AGAAGAAGAAGAAGAAGAAGAAGAAGAAGAAGAAGAAGAAGAAGAAGAAGAAGAAACAACTGAATTGTGACTAGTGGTCTGTTTTATTCTTCCTCCCCAGCTTTCCATTTTTTGTCACCATTCTACTGAGTAACCATGCCTCTTTGGAAGACTCAGGTTCCTTTAACAAATGCTTTCTTTAAACTATCGTTGGTCTTAATTTAAGTTTGCCAAATTTCCTTCTTGAGTAGTAATCAGGGTCCTTTTAAAGGGTAGGCAAGGGACAATAGCCCTTGCGTACCCTTAGCTGGAAGAGGCTCTTCCAAAGGATAATTTAGCTGGAAGAGGCCCTTCCTAAGGATAATTTGGAGCCAATTTAATCTAGTGATTAAGATCTAGTGGTGTATGTTGTGTGTATGTGTGTTTTGTATGTATGTGTGATTGGTGAACCATGGCTTATAATGCTGTGACATACGTCTGTGGCTACATACGTGTTAGATTTTGGATCACAAGTACAAAAAACTAGAGGATGCAATGTGTTTGTATCAAAGGCCAATGGCTCTAGTTAATAGTACTCTTTTGGCCTCCTAAGATGTAATCCTCAAGGAAAATGAAATGCTATGAAAACAGCATTAACAATGCAAAATATTACAAAAAGCCAAGTGTTTTATTATCCAATTGTATATTTCCTTTATTTTACCATATGGTATAGTTTGTGGTTGCATTACAATACTATCCTCATGTTCCTTTCACCTTTTCTTTCAGTGATTAATATTATGATATGGAATACATAGAAGATTATAATTATGATCGTATCATAGATGCCTAATATAGTATAAATTATTTATAATTATTTCCAGAAATGCAGATAAAGAATCTTCTGTGATTGGCATTTTACAAGTACAAATTAAAAGATAACCTGAACAACTCTGTGTTGCTTTTGTTGTGGCAAAATCTAATACAGAAGAATAGTCATATGTAGAAAATGGCATATGACACATATGTATATTGTAAAAGGATGACCAGTAAGCACATACAGCTCTCAACTGATCAGGTTGTTGGAACCAGCAATATTGAGGTCATGGTCCAAGCCACTTTGTTTTGGTAAGGTACCAGATATAAGAGATGCCCTGACCCTCCTTTTGATGTTGCAATTTGGTCTTTAAAAAAATAATTGATTTGTATTTATATTTAAGAGAACACAAGAGGAGTTTCAATCAATCAATTTTATTTTGATAGACCACTAGCACGCGCCATACAAATAATTAACGATACAGAAAAGATATGTGACTCAGACTCGCATCAGTCATTACCTTGTTTTTATTGTGAAAACATAGAATTTAGCTGCCATAACAGCAGTGGGTTCCACTTACCTTTACTACTGGTTTGCAACGGGAGCGTGCACGTGCACTTCTGCACATGCGCAGATCATCCATGATGTCCGGGCGGGTGGACAGAGCCTCCTGTCGCCATTACTACTGGTTTTCAAGAAACGAACCAAACCAGGAGCAATCCATCATGGTGCCATATGGTTAATAATTTCATAGCTGAGAAAAGGAGGTTCATGCAATGACTTGTTCTTTCTGTCTATTGGTGAGCAGGTATAAGATACTCCAAATAGCTCTATATTGTTACACATGATAAGCTATTCCTGCGTCCTTGGTCTGCATGAGCAGGGATGGTCAGTTAAATGGGGTATTACTTGCACTGCAGAGGTTCAGAGGGAAGGATGATTTGCCTGGCCTTCAAAAACGTTTTTCTCAACTTGAAAAACAAAGAAGGATTAAATATTTTTTCAGACCCCGTGCAACTTTTATAGCCAAATTCAATCTGATGGTCCATCTCTTTAAACTTTAAGAGAACGTTAGTTTAGTCTGTTCATATCCCAAACACATTAAACATGCTACTGATACCACATATGAGTCTACTTTTTTAATTTACTGCAGCTTTCTACTGCGATAGATAATTATTAAGAAAAATTAAAGGTGAAAAATCTGGGACAAAAGTAGTGCAGTTTTGATACCAGAATAAATTAACTCTATACATTAGCATACTCATTACCAGCGATTTAAGCTTGATGTATGTCAGGTTGCATATATAAAAAGAGCTTGAATGCTTGCACATAGTCTTGAGGTTATGAGGTTGATCGTATTAAAGGTATTACCTCTAATTTGGATTTTTTAAGTGCTGTTGTTCTGTAGACATTTGCATTATCTTGCAGGCACCTCTCTCCTCCTATGTGTATAAAAGCTGACCCACAGTATACACATACTAGATTACCAATTTGTGCTGTTGGCAGTTCACCAAACCAAAGAGTCCTTTATTGTCATTTGGTATTTTTAATTTTATGGTGCTATATTGATTTTTAAAAAATAATATTTATACTTAAATAAATAATCTGTAAATCCGCATATCTGAAGTAAAAGGTAATCTTTGACTGAAGTCATTGTTGAAAGGACCTGATGTTTCAGAAAGATGTTTGGAATCTGTCTGTTTTTTTCTTAGCTGAAAAAACATCGATTATCAGTTGGTCACACAAACAGCTTTGCAAAATCGGTAGTGAATATGGCAGATTTAGTAAGTATAATTCTCAAGCTCTGTCTGTGTCTGTCTGTCTGTCTGTCTATCATCGATCGATCGATCGATAGATAGATCTGTCTGTCTGTCTATCTATCTATCTATCTATCTATCTATCTATCTATCTATCTATCTATCATCTCTATTTCTGTGTGTGTCTTTATCAGTCAGTCAGCCTGTCTGTCTCACTGTCTATCATCTACCTAATTTAGAAACCACTGTCTCACTACTCACTCTATGTCTGTGATGGCGAACCTATGGCATGAGTGCAACAGGTGGCACGCGGAGCCATATCTGAGGGTACACGAGTGTTGCCCTAGCTCACTCTAGCACACATGTGCCCACTGGCCAGCTGATTTTTGGGCTTTCCCGGGCCCACCGGAAGTTGGGAAATAGACTGTTTCCGGCCTCTGGAGGGCCTCCGGGGGGGTGTTGAGGAAGGCCGTTTTTGCCCTCCCCAGGCTCCTAGAAAGCCTCTGGAGCCTGGGGAGAGTGAAAAATGGGCCCACTGTGCCATCGTGTGCCCAAAGCAGGGGGAGCGTGGGGGGAGCACGCGCACGTGCACGGTAGGGTGGGACACGGGTGGGCATTGAATTATGGGTGTGGGCACGCACACGCACAATCCCCCTGCTCTCCCCCTGCTTTTGGCACACAAAAAGGTTAGCCATCACTGCTCTATGTCATAGAGTCTCTCTCTCTGTGTGTGTGTATGTCTGTATCTGTGTGCTTGTGTTTGTGTATATATACAGTATGGCAATGTTAATACAGGAATGCCAATTTAAAGTCAAAGGGGACAAAAGAAAGTGTTAATTCATTATTTAGCAATTCTACTTAGTTTGATTCTTAGATATATGTGAATGAAAAACAGAAGCAGAACGGCAGTTTGAAACATTGCTGAATTTTTGGTTGTGTATGTGTTTCACCTGGCATTCTATGAAAGCTCCAGTCAGTTCTGGAGCACTTCGCCTTTCAAAAGAATGACTCTAAAACAGCTTAGTTTTTTCACAATGAATTTAATATGTTAAAGTATGATTGTCTAAACTTTTGGGTGCTTAGGCCGCACTGAGTGAATTGTCTGGGCCGCGTACAAACTATATAATTAATTAATGAATATAAATCACATAATAATGTTAAAAATTTACAATCTTGTGGGGATGCATTACTAGCTGTCCAAGGTCATATGTAGTCTGCAGGCCATGGATTGGACACGTCTGTGTTAGACTGTATATGACTGTGATTAATGTAAGTATTCTTTACATTGGATTTTTCTTTAGTCACTTTTTCGTATACTGCATGTTTTTAACAAAACAATATTGACACTATTACTTTATAATTCATTTTCCTAATGTGCTAGATTTATAAAGAACAACTGAACACCAGAATAGTCTTGGTTGCCATGGAAACCTGGGGTACTGATAACAAGTTCACCATATCTGAAAACCCACTGGTAACTCTACGTGAATTTATGAAATATAGGAGAGATTTTATCAAAGAGAAAAGTGATGCAGTTCATCTTTTTTCGTACGTAATTTTGTATTGTTTAGTTATTATTAGAGATGAAGGAAACTAATGAATGTGTAATTTGAGACATAGAAATGGTTGTATGTTATCTAATTCCTTTGTCGTGATCATAAGGACATCAAATGCTTTTATTTAAGCATGCTTTACTTTTATATGGAACAATGAATGTGGCTTAAGATAAAAAACCCAAAGTTGACTATTTCCCCATGGAACTCTTGTTTAGATATAATGAGCATCCATACCTAGTTGAAAATGAACAAAAAATATATATCAGTTTTTCCCTCTTGTCACGATACTGAAATGGCCAAAGGGGAAGTGATGATCTATGGTTTCCATATTGCTAAACTGGAAATCCCCACTTGACCTTTGAGTGAGGTGTGGCACACAAAATTTCAAAAAGTGGATGGCATAGGGACAAATATCAGAAAGAAAGCTAAAATTGATGCAATTTCAATTTAAGTTTAATTAATGTTAAATTTAATGAAGTTTATTTATGTGTGATTTTATTTCATGTACAGTACTTACTTTCTACCTTTTGAATGTTTAGAGGAGCTATAAAGTTGTATTTCATTTTACTGATATTTTTGGTATTGATTGATAATTTGTACACAAATGTATTGAGAAAGTTATTATAAAGAGATAAAGAGGGGGGAATTGAAATATTTCTGTTCTTCTCACAAGTTCCAAACATTTGAATCCCATTCTCGTTTTAAAGATGCTTAAAGTAAGCATCACCAACATTGTGCTGGCTGGAAAACCAAGGGCAAGTCGGATGGGATTGTATCATTTGCAAAGGGCTGTTTTTAGCATTTTTCCATTTTTCTTATTTTTTGTATGGTAGGTCCTCCCCCCCCCCCCAAACTATATTTTAAGGCTTGTGCTATAATTTGGTAATATCATGTCTGAGCATGACAGGAAACTATGTTGCTCATATTGACATTTCACTGAAAGAATGTGTTTGGAGGATCATGAAAAATGGAATTTGAGGAGCTCCACTTACCTCTCCCCAGTTTAAGCAGAACATTGTCTCCAGTGGTATATTGGTGTCTTTACAGTTGTCCTTAACTCCTGGTGACTACATGGATATGTCTTATTTTCTTGACTACATTATGGAACTAGTTTGCCATGTGGTTTTCAATTTTCCTGTCTACTTTAGAGCTCTGAGATAGTCTAGTGGTTTTCCATCCAGTTATGCCACTACCTCATCTCAGATTGTCTGAATTATACTAATTTTCTAATGTTTTTTCTCACAAATTTTAAGACATATAAGCATTCATATTGTAGTATAAGTTTGTCCAAGTTGCTTTATCATGCTTACCACGATCTTCACCTGATATACAGTACTACAGAATTCAAAAATGACATGGTAAAGTGAGACACTTTCTGAAAATCAGCCTTCCCTGTCAACTAGAGCCACCAAGATGTGTGGGAACTGCATTGCCCAGACATTATGATCGAGGTTGACTCAGCCTTCCATCCTTCCGAGATTGGTAAAATGAGGACCCTGATTGTTGGGCGCAATAGGCTGACTCTCTAAACCACTTAGAGAGTAAATCACTAAGAAGTGGTATATAAGTCTAAGTGTTATTGCTATTATTCTGGAATTCTATCCCGGAACATTGCAATCTAATTAGATCCTCAAAAATTTTGGCCCAGGATAACATTGTTAGGACTACAAAATTCTTACTTTTTACTTTCCAAATGATAACTGAGTTTTTCAATTGTTAGTTTTTAAATTAAGAGAAGATATACTGCCTTTAAGGTGGCTTTGGTGTCCCCCCCCCCCCAATTTTCAAATATCTGATTCATACAAGTTAAATTTGTGCAGATCATTCTAATGGAACTGTAGTATTCTATACAGCAAGCATTATTTTGGCACAGTCTACAAAAAAACATTATTCTTGCACACACGCGCGCGCGCACACACACACACACCCTTGCACACCCATACCCGAGTAGCTCAATGTTTAGGAGTTTTTGAGTGGAGGAGTATTAAATTGCTGAATCTTGCCATCTACACTGGAGCATCTCCTTCTTCTTGTTATAACTCTTTCTATCATGAATACTTTTACATTTTTTTGGTTGAAAATGTTTTGTAGTTTCCCAAATGCTATGGATTTTATTAACTGTATTGCTGTTTCTGTTTTGTTTTAAAAGGGGAAGCCAGTTTCTCAGTAGCCGTAGCGGGGCAGCCTTTATTGGTGGCATTTGTTCACTGCTGAAAGGTGGTGGTGTAAATGAAGTATGTCGGCATTATTCTACAAACACAAAATGATAGTCCCATAATTGTCAGATTATTTCTACTTCTGCTTTTATTCATACTTTGCAGTCCATGTTAAGAGATTTCCATTAAGTTCCTACTTCATGCCTTTTCCAAGGAAAAGCAACTATTAGCCAGGTCTTTCCTTTAAATGTTTGGGATTCCATAAATAGGGAAAATGCTATTAACTGCTCATATGTGATCTGAAAAATTTCATAGAATATGCATTTTAGGCTACAACATAATATTTTAAAATTTATTTTTTGAGGGAAGGGGATGCTACTTCCATTTGCAGAAATGTGTACATTTTATTTACCCAACTGACTGAGGATGGAAGGCTTAAACATTTTGCCTCTTAACATGAGCCTGGTTAGAATTTTATGTTATTCTTTTTAGTTTGATTCAATTTATTTTATTTTATTGGGTAGAGACAACTTTACCCCTGTTGTTTCCATTGGTTTTTGTTAAAGCTTCTTATTCCACCCCAAATAGTAGGTATAAGGAGGTTTAATTAGCCTTCTAATTTGGAATAGGACAACTTGCCATAGCCAACATGCCACGAGACAACTCATCATGGGACAATTCAACAAATACAGAAGTTAAATTAATTTTGACAGAACTATGCCCAATAGTAAAAAAAGTCAACCCAGAAATTCAAGAGTTACAATAATTTCGATGAAAACATGATCACCAATAATAAAAGTAACTCAATGTAACTCAAAGTAATTCAAACTCAATGTAATTCGCTCTAATCTTGATAGTAGGAAATATGACTTCCGCAGTAGAGTAGTAAATGTCTGGAACACTCTGTCTGATCCTGTTGTTAGTCTCGCTAATCCCCATACCTTTTACCTTAAACTGTCTACCATGGACCTTTTATGTTTCTTAAGAGGTCCCTAAGGGGGCGTGCATAAGCGCACCAGCGTGCCTACTGCCCCTGTCTTACTGTCCCCATTTATATGTAATCATTCTATGTGTTTATGGGTATGTTTTGCCTATTTATATCCTTTTATTTGTGCCAATTTTTTCATGTGTCCATGTCTGTGTCTATAATATTACTTGTTTCCTTGTACTTGTTGACAAACAAATGAATAAATAAATAAATAACCGAATGAAAAAAAATAATGCACCGTTGAAATGTCCCATGGCAAGTTGCCTTGTGGCGAGTTAGCTGTGAGGAGTTGCCCTGTGGCAAGTCGGCTGTAGCGAGTTGGTCCAGTGAGTTGGCAGTGGTGAGTTGGCCATGGCAAGGTGTTCTAAAATGCTCTAGCGAGCTTTCGCATATATTTTTTCCTTTTATTCTTAAATTGTAAGCTACTCAGAGTTCTTGAGAATTGAGACCCCTCACAATCAAATAAATATAATAAATAATCAGAACAAAGAGTGATAAAGAGTTATGGTTAGGGGACTTACCTAGCAGTAGAGTTAACTCAATCACAGAGTTAAAACTTAATCACCTAACCCAAAGTGGTTATTACAAGCATACAGGGCATTTAAAAGAAAGCTTATACAACATAATGAATATGTTTGACTCTGAGCCAAACTTATACTTAGCCTTAATATTTCATCTGTCTTTGTTTTTATTGTTTTAAACAGTGCTTTGCAAATTTCTGCTAGTTTATTACTCATCTGCATTTCAAAGCATACTTTGGGGAATAAATGCCCTAGGATGGTTCAACGTTTTTTGCTAATTTAAAATTTCTAAAATAGAAATGCTTCAAAGTCATTGTCTTGTTTTTCAGTTTGGAAAGCCAGATTTAATGGCTGTTACATTGGCACAGTCCTTGGCGCACAATCTTGGGATCTTCTCAGACAAAAGAAGGTTGCAAAGTGGTAAGAAATATTGAGGGTTCAATACAGATTCTTTATCTGGAGAAGATATTCTCATACTTTTTACTCTAACAGAGCCATTGTTAGCTTTGGTAATTAAATATGATTTTTTAAAAACGATTGCTTGCAGTGTCTGTAGGAATCCAGTTGAATTAACTGAAAAGGAACCTTAAAAATAGGCACAGAACTGAAATTCTGTCCTGCTTGTATCACAGTCTTTTAATTCCAATTTGCCTTAAATTGAAAGTCTAAAAACTGCATACATTTAAACATTAAATACAAATATAACATTGCATTGCCTATATAAGATGTTAAGAAAAAACTCCTGGGAAGTTTTGAGATCATCTATAGCTTAAGTCACAACAATGTTAGTTTTCAAATTGACCCCATGTCAATTATTTATACTTGTTTTGCAAAAACAAAAAGATTTTGAGAATCATTTCTACTCTGCCTTGAAAAATCTGAAAAGATATCAGATAGAGTGGTATCTCACTCTACATATTTTAGTCGCAGCTAGAATAGTGTTCGCCCAACAGTGGAAAGAACAAGAGATACCCAAATTATAGTCCCCAAATTATAATAAAGTATTAGAGTGCGCTGAAGTGGACAGAATGACATATAGGTTGAAAGAAAAAGAGGATTCTGAATTTTTTCAAAGCTGGGACAGTTGGTATCAGTGGCTGAATAAAAGGATTGAGATGAAGTGAGGGCCTAAGTCAATATAAGGAGAGATATATTTATTTAGTTTGAAAGATAATTGTATGAAAATCATATTTGGGGATTATTTACTTTATTCTGTGTTGTGGGCACAATTATTTATTAATGAGGGCAGGAATATTACCTGCCGGGATAGACGTGTTTGTATGTTTAATGTTATGAATGGGGGAGGGAGGGAGAGGAATGTATGGTTTTCGTTTTTATGCATAATCAATGTTTTTGTCTTATGTTGATTTTAATTTGGAAAACTTAATAAAATTTATTTTAAAAAAAAGAAAAGAAAAATCTGAAAGGAATCCTTCAGATTCCTTCAACTTCTTAAAGGATTATATGGATAAATGGATGTTGACATCCTAATCAATTTATTAGATTGTAACAAAAATAACAATAATGTATTTTGGGGGAAAACACTTTATTCTTTGTATACTGATTGTATAAGACATGAGATGTAGCTATTGTGATACACTTATATTTCATTATGATATTCTGAATACATGTATTTATATTTTGGAACAAAGATTTAAAATAAACCATGAATAATGGTATATGTTGTATTATAGGTAGTCCTTAACTTGACTATAAATGACTTCAAGATTTTCATTGCTAAGCGAGACATCTGTTAAGTGAATTTTGTCCCATGTTACAACCTTTCCTGCCACAGTTGTTCAGTGAATTACTGCAGTTGTTGTCAGTTAGATAGTTGTTAAGTACCTTTGACTTTGCTTGTCAAAAGGTCACAAAAGATGATCATATGACCCAAGGACACTGCAACCGTTATAAATATGAGTCAGTTGTCAAGCGGCTGAATTTTGGTCATGTGACCATGGGGATGCTACAACAGTCATAAATGTGAAAAACTGTCATAAATCCCTTTTTTTCTGCCCTTGTAACTTTGAACAGTCAGTAAATGAATGTTGTAAGTTGAGGACTATCTATATAACAAACTGCAAAAAACAGAACACACAACAAAACAAGAGGATAATCATTCAGTCTATACAAAAATATACATACATCAAACAAGGGTTTCATCAATTTTAGTCCAAAGATTGGGACAATAACCAGGCTTCTGTCCCTTACTTACAGAATGCCAACAGGGTGGGATCCCTAAAGATTTTACGGCATCTTATTCCCGAGGGCAGATGCCGTGACAAAGAATGCAAGCTTTCAAGTTCCCAAAAGGTGGCACTTTATGATAAAATAGGGACTTGCACCAAATTTAAATAGTAACAAATTTGTGATAACATAATTTTGTTGCTACACTGCTTCATTTTCTATTAAAACAGAGACTTATACAATTACCTGTTGCAAGCTTGTATGATGCTATTTATTTATTTAATTATATTTCTTTATTTAACATATCTGATATGTGATTGCTCACTTTATATTGTAATGTGATTTGCCTATTTTATTTATTTTAGGTGAATGTAAATGTGAGGATACATGGTCCGGGTGTATAATGGGAGATACAGGGTATGAGGTTTTCTTTCAGAGATTTCTATGCAATAGAAATGTAAATTAGCAGATAGTTATTGAATGAAAACCTGTGGCTGCTTAAAGCTGTTAACAGAAAAATGATATGCATATTACTCAATTAACACTGATATATCAATTAGTCAATTAATGCATGGTTAATTAGCTTGGAGAGCCAGTTTTGTGTAGTGGTTAAACCACTGAATCTCCCAGATTCAGACTAGAATCTGGGAGACAATGAATTCTAGTTCTGCCTTAGGGACTAAACCCATTGAGTGATTTTGACCCAGTCAATTTCTTTCAGAGAAGAAGAAGAAATCAGTGAAAACAATTTCCATTTCCATAACAATGTTGCTGTGAAAACTGTGTGGACTCTCCAGAAGTCAAGAGAGATTTGAAAAAACAAACATAAATATTTTACATATACAGTTTTAGTATCATATTTGTACAGATGATTATGAATTCCAGGAATTGATTATTTGTAACATTAAGAAAAGAATATATTAATCTATGTTACTCCAGATATAACTCCTGGCATCTTCACTCCTGAGAATATGTAAAGTAATTCCTGATCATCTGGAGAGAGATATGTTAATTCCTTAGAGATTTGCACCTTGGTTCCTGATAGACAATTTGAAAATAATTTAGACAAATTTATGGTGCATAGGCTGCTAAACAAATATTAATTACAATAAGTGATTGAAACCTCCAGATTCAGGGCTACTCCAAAAGCAGTGTAGATCTGAATCTGGAAGACATGTGAAGATCTCTGGATTAAAAATCTCTCTGACTGGTATAGTATCATGTATTCTCTGAAGATAATATATTAGGTTCCAGCATATGAAAATGCTGGGATCTAATGCTTCACAAAGTCTTTGGCTTATAAAGGACATGCCATGAATGTTGTCAGATGCTGAGGATTCTAGCCTAGAAACAAACATTCCCCAAAATGCTCTCAATATACATAAAGTTTATTGTCATTATAGGTATATCACAGTATACCCATACTCAATGTTGTTAGTATTCATAGTTCTCCCAGAGCAAAACTCTGCATGTTTAAACTGCCATTCTGTATTAAGAAAATAACATTTGCTCAAGGATGTTTGACTGGACACTTGTATTCATAGCACCTGTTTCATATATTTTGGTGGCAAGTGAAAGCCTATATTGTATTTGCTGTATAACTTTGAATATTTTTCTATAAAGCTTAGAGAATTGTGCATTAATAAAACCCAAGCTGAAGATTGCAACTGCATTCTGCATCAACTTAAACATGTTTTTAAGTGTATCATGTAATTTGCAGATATGAATGTAGAGAAAAGAAGAGCTTAATTAAAATTATCTAGGCTAGTGTTCCAGAAAATTCAGAGTTATGGATAGTTTTCCTATTTTTTTTATATTTGGTCATGAAATAACTTAGTGGCCCAGCTGCAGAATGAAATTTCTTTTTAATTCTGAAGAAATGAGCTGACTTATTTCTTTTTGGATCACAGTTATTATCTTCCAACCAAGTTCTCCAAATGTGATATTGAGGAATACCATGAGTTTTTAAATAATGGCGGTGGAGCCTGCCTTTACAACAAGCCTTCCAAGGTAAAAACAAAAATAATTTTGTTTGCAATTTTTTCTTTCAGTTCTTAATTTAACAGTCTCATGACAGTTGTGTTGAAATGCTTAATTGAAGTGTTTGATAGGAAACATATGGAAGTTGTTATAATAATGCTTATTATGGTTGGTTTCACAGTCAGCCAGATTATTATTATTATTAGTGATTTTTCTAAGCATTTTAGAAATCAAGATGCCCAAATTCTTTTGATCAAGAATGGCATTTTATGTCTGAATGGTGTAGCTATCCAAAAATAGTAATTTGTGGGACCGCCTATTACCACCAATAACCTCCCACCGGCTGGTACACTCCCATAGAGAGGGGCTCCTCCGGGTGCCGTCGGCCAAATAATGTCGGCTTAATGTCGGCGGCCCCCAGGGGGAGAGCCTTCTCTGTGGGGGCACCTACTATCTGGAATGAGCTCCCCCCGGAGATACAGAGGATTCCGGATCTGTGCACCTTTCGCCGCGCCCTAAAGACCTTTTTATTTCACCAGGCGGGCCTGGCCTAACTTCTCCCTCTTTTAAATAATTTTAAATAATTTTAATATCTTAATATTTTTCAATATTTCTATACTTAAATTTAATATTTGGTTTTAAATTGATTGGGGTTTTAATCTATCTGTCTGGGCCAAATGATTTAATTCAATTTTATTTCTATTTTAAATTTTGTATGTATGTATTTTATTGTCGGCTGTTCACCGCCCTGAGTCCTTCAGGAGTAGGGTGGTATATCAATCAATCAATCAATCAATCAATCAATCAAATAAATAAATAAATAAATAAATCACAGAAAAAAACCCCTAATTGCAATCCGTTCTCCTACTAAGTATCCACTGCTAATATGTGAGGACTAATATTAAAAAGATCAGAAGCAAATACCCTAAAACCAGACTAACAAAGTAAAATCTTCAACTCAGAAATAAGAGGTTTTTATATCATATTTACATATAAAAATAAAGGTTGAATTCACTATATATATATATATATATGTCTTGGATATTATACTTGGCAGTCACTGCTATTCTTCCTTAAATATTTTTTTCTAATTCTTGCAATATTTTTTGAATATCATACTTTTATCCTTGAATCATTGCCTGCTAAGCCTGATTTTTTTTAAAAAAAAAACGTTTTTGTGTTTCAACACTACAGCAGGGACAATGATTTATTGTCGTCCTGGAACATTTTTCCTCATTAAATGAAAATGTGAAAATCAGGACTTGTACATAAGGAGGTAGCACCCATTTCTATAATTACATCTATATCTTTTCTGTCCATTGAAATAATGATCCTCTACCATCTGTCAGAAGCTAATATGTTACATTTTTAATACTTTCTTATTTTTGTATTGTAGCTCCTGGATCCCCCAGAATGTGGTAATGGTTTTGTTGAAACTGGGGAAGAATGTGATTGTGGCGCTCAATCGGTAAATTTAACATTACATAGCTAATTAGCGGCAGCTCTTCCATTTTAGTTAAGAGGCTCTTTCTAATGGTTTTAGATAAGTTCTTCAATATTGAATAGTTTGTGAAAAATGAATTCTTTGCACCCTAATGGTAGAGAGAAAAATTTCAAGAATTGCAATTTAGAAGCAATTATTTTTCAAAAACCACAATGAGGATTTTCTTCACAGCATTGTGACAGTGAATGACTCATCATTATGATCCAGGAGCAAAGTATCAGGCTGTGAAATATTATCACAAACTTCACCTGTGGAAACAAAAATTCAAAACACAGGATTCAACAGGAAAACTCATGGTTGTCATTTTTTGAGGTGGAAGTGCTATTATTCAGATGGATTTCATTGTAGCCTAGTACTATTATCAACTGAGAGTGCTACATTTTAACACTCAAGGCTTTAAGGCAACTTTTAAGCAGAGTCCAGAAGTGCAACAAGAAAATTTTGCTGCAGTATGACAATATACCTCATGAGTAATGCAAGAAGCAATTGCAAAACTAGAGCTCAGTCTTTTAATCCGTGTATTATACAGTTTTTGTACCATTCATTTCACAAAATTTTCCCTTTGTGGGCATTTGTTTGACTGAAACAGATGAAAAATAGAAAAATTAGAAAGAATTATCAAGTTCTGGCTAAAGAGATAGTCCAGAGACATTTTGTGACAGCTTTAAGAAGCTTGTCCATCATTTGCAGAAGTGTGTAAGAAATGTAACAACGTGAAGTGTAACAAATGTGCTTACGTGGAGAAGTAAACACAGGTACTGGTAATTAAAAACTCACTTAAAGCATTATTTTTCTATTTTCCTACAACAGTCCCAATTAAAGTTATGTAAGTGAGGGTATTACTTTTCATTCAGTCGTACCATACAAATGATAACTGAATTAATGCCATCTTGAACTCCAGTGTGCTCCTTCCTTGCTTCCTTCTTCAGAAGAGGGAAAAAATGATCCAGGAAACTACAGACCAATCAGCTTGAAATCAGTATCTGGGAAGATTCTGGAAAAGATAATTAAGCAACTCCATTTGCAAACA
This sequence comes from Ptyas mucosa, assembly GCA_012654045.1. Classification (NCBI taxonomy): domain Eukaryota; kingdom Metazoa; phylum Chordata; class Lepidosauria; order Squamata; family Colubridae; genus Ptyas; species Ptyas mucosa. Next base: position 4,360,830 of record WNWU01013629.1, on the reverse strand, counting down.
CCTAAAAGCAAGCAAATTATAATCAGAGGCCAACATGGATTTGTCAAAAACAAATCATACTAAACAAATCTTATTTCATTTTTTAACAAAGTGACTAAATTAAAGGACCAGTAAATTACTGTGGACATAGTATACTTAGATTTCAGTAAGGCATTTGACAATGTAGACCACAACCAGTGGTAGGTTGCTCCCGGTTCTGTCCGATTCTTGTGAACCGGTAGTAAAAGCGGTGGGAGGCACTGCCCATCCGCCCGGATGCCATAAGGTACAATCTGCGCATGCGCAGAAGCTTCTGCGTGCACGCTCCCATTGTGAACCAGTAGTAAAGGTAAGTAGAACCCACCCCTGACCACAACCTATTTCTTGGTAAGTTAGAAAAATGTTGGATAAAGAGCATCACCGCATGGATTTGTAATTGGCTGACAAACCACACTCAACATGTAGTCCTTAAGGTTCTGTCTTAGGTACTCATTAATATCTTTGTAAATGATTTAGGGATAAAAGAGGAACTTGTAATTTGCAGACGGCATCATGCTGACAAGATTAGCCAATACTCCAGAAGATAGGCTCAAGGTCCAGAAGGCCCTGAACATTGAGCCCTATCTAACAAAATGAAATTCAGTGGTGAGAAAAGTAAGGTTTTACACTTAGGCAAGAAAAAACAAATGGCAGGTATAGAATATGCGAAACCTGACTCAATAATAGTAACTGTGAGAGGATCTAGGGATCCTAGAGGACAACCACTTAATTATGAGCCAGTAGTGTGCTGAAGCCACACACAAACACACACACACACACACACGAGCAAATGCAGTCCTAGGTTGCATTAACAGATGGATAGAATCAAGATCATGTGAAGTGTTAATACCACAACCTATTCTTCAAAGCACTTGAAGGCAGGACAAAAAGCAATGGATGAAAACTTAATCAAGAAAAGAAACAACCTAGAACTAAGGAGAAACTTCCTGACAATGAAAACAATTAACCAGTGGAATGGCTTGTCTCCTGAAGTTGTGGGTGCTCCATCACTGGAGGTTTTTAAGAAGAGCTTGGACAGCCATTTGTCCAAAATGGTGTAGAATCTCTTGCTTGGGTGGGGTGTTGGACTAGAGGACATCTGGGGTCCCTTCCATCTCTATTATTCTGTTCTGCTATTCTGTTATTTTTTCTGTGACCATGTATATCCATCCCATCAAGCCTAAAGAAATCTGGAATAGTATAGGATCTCCTGCTACGAGCAGGGGATTGGACTAGAGGACCTCCAAGGTCCCTTCCAACCCTATTATTCTAGGTTCTTTTCTGGCATTCTCTCTCATGCTATCAAAATACTGCCATTGTTGTTTTCTTTGTAATCTGAAGTGTGCCTTATGCTCAGAGTAGGGAGGCAAGTGAAATTTTGAATAGCAAACATCTCAACAGTTTTCTGGTCAAGCTGCAGCTTGTGTCTGCCAAACTGCTGTTTCACCATTGGTTCCATTTCCTAGGAATGTCATGCTGAAGGTGAAGATTGCTGCAGTTCCTGCACTCTAACAGCTAACTCTCAATGCAGCAATGGACTTTGTTGTAGAAAATGTCAGGTACGTATTGAAGTGACTTGGTGGAAAAAACCACCTTTGTTTTAAGGAGTTAGGAGATTATTTATTTAGTATATTGAATATCATAGATGGACTAGCAATATATGCTGACATTTCATCTAGATTAATTAAATACAATAAAATACAAATATTGAAAAGATCTATATTCAAATACCAATGATTAGGCCAACCTTTTTGCCATTGTGTGCCAAAAGTGGGGGTCGCGTGCACACGGGTCCACACCCATAATTCAATGCACTCCAACTCCCCCCACGCATGCACGTGTGACCTCCCTGCACTCCCTGTGCTCCCCCCCACTTTTGGCATGAGATGGTATGGTGGGCCTGGTATGCTTGTTTTTAGCCAAGCCCAGGCTCCAGAGGCTTTCTTGGATCCTAGGGAGGGTGAAAACAGCCTCCCCCCCGGACGCCCTCTGGAGGCCTGAACAGCCTGTTTTCTGACTTCCGGTGGGCCCGGAAGGCCCAAAAATCAGTTGGCAGAGCTGAGCTAGGGCAACGCTTGTGCGCCCACAGATATGGCTCTACGTGTCACCTGTGGCACATGTGCCATAGGTTCACCATCACAGGTCTAGGCCATTTAATCATTGAAGCACCACATTATTTATATGAAAAAAAATCAGATACTGGACTGGTATATTCCTTCAGTTTAGCTGGTCACAATGTGATCTACAGTTTGACATGGGACCCCACAGTTGCACTATGCCCCCTTCACATAGAGAGTCCCGGTAGACCCCATGTGAGGTGTGAATCCTATTCAGGATTGTCCATTTGCATTTTTTGGGGTGAGATCATTTATGTCTTCCTATGTCTGGGTGTGTAGAGACCCATTTTGGCTTTCCATTGGGAATCAATGTTAAAGTTGTTGGGCAGGTGCTGTGCAGGTGCCAATGGGGGCTTCCTGGATTTGAATCTTCTGGCTGTGGTATGAAGCTAGTCGCCTCCCCATGGTGCACTCTGGTTAGCATGACAGTGTGAAATAAACAAACTAGCAACTGCTGTCTGTAGACTTTCCTGGCTCTCAAAATACATGGCAACAAAACAAAAAACAAAAAAACAAAAAAGTGAGATGATGAAATGATTTAAAAATAATCTCACTCAGTACAATGCCAAAATATATAAACTCTACCATACAAAATGCCAAAGGGCGATTAAGGATTTTTTTAAAAAACTTTTTATTTCTATGCATGTTAGATATGCATCCATGTTTTTATATAAGAATTCAAGGAATTATACACGGTGTTTCCTCCTAACTTTTCTGATAACAGGTCTGTTGAAGTACTCTGGCCGAAAGTCATCCAGCAAGCTTTGGTGTTACACCAGTCTAATACCTTAATCACTACACTATAAAAATGGCACTGGCTGTTTTTATGATTCTGGTATATAAAACTTTGTGTTAACTGAAATTTATTGACCTTGTAAACGATGTAGAGAAGATTTTGTCAATAATAGAAATTATATGAATATAACTCTCATAAATATAGAAGCATCAGATTAAGGAAGTTACTGATAAACTTGTAATAAAAAGGTAAAAATTTATCTAAATTAATTCACAAAAATTGGATGGATACATTTTAAGGCTGTGAAAGAAAAGAACAACCTCATAACCGCCAAAACTCCAAACCTTTTCTTTCTGTGTAAAATACCTTAAAATAATGCCCCACCCGCAAATTGAAATGGTTTGCTGTTACGTCTGATCTAGTTTATCTTCTCAAGAGTAGATAAAGTTAGTTTCAGACAAATATGTTTCTTTATGATTAAACAATTTAATTACACAAGAACTGGAACCACAAAGATATTCTAAGCATATATTGTTAATACAAATAACAATGTCAGCATGGTGTGCTGATCTTCTTGTTACAGATTATCAACCAATAGACTGATTTTTTTAAAGACTGAAAATCTTAAACTGAACATTTGGGAATCATATCTTTAATTATATGAGTGGTATTGAGAATCTCCAGTAAATTATAAGTAAAAACATTATTTATAGTATCTAGATTCAAACAATTTCAAATATATAGATACATATTACTTTTTATTTTTCAGTTTGAACTTAAAGGTGTGGTTTGCAGAGAAGCTGTAAACGATTGTGACATTCCAGAGACATGCAAAGGGGACTCCAGTCAGGTAAAGCTCATTAAAAAAAAGGGGGAAATATAATTTTTGGAGAAGTTTTACAGATAGTCCTCAACCTATTGAGCTCAATGTTTCTGTTGTTAAGTGAATTTTGCCCATTTTATGATCTTTCTTAACCACAGTTGTTAATTTAATCCCTGCAGTTGTTAAGTTAGTAACATGGTTGTTAAATGAATCTGACTTTCCCATTAACTTGGCTTGTGAGAAGGTCGCAAAAAGTGATCACATGACCCCTGGGACACTGCAACTGTCATAAATAAGAATCAGTTGCCAAATATCTGAATTTTGATCGTATGCCAGTGGAGATGCTGATATAGTCGTAAATGTGAAAAATAGTCATAAGTCACTTTTTTTCCAGCGCCATTGTAACTTTGAATGGTCACTAAACAAATTATTGTAAATTGAGGACTACCTATATTTAATGAAAAGCAAACTTTTAACAAATTAAATTTAGATATTACAGTTACCACAGGGTTGATTATTTAATTCATTCTGCTTTATCTTTAGTGTTCTCCAAATCTCTACAAAATAGATGGGTATTCATGTGATAATGAACAGGTATGTACGATGCATTTGATTTTTATTATCAGAATATAAGGCAGACTGTATCCTAAGACCAAGCTGAGATTCTGCATTCATAGTTTTCACCAAAGAGTCCTGTCTGTGATTGATTTGGTACAATGGGAGCTTTCAATAGTAGACTGATACTTTCTTCTTACAATGAAAAGAATAAACATGTGACTTAAGTTTAAATATTGGGTCAGGACTGTCATGTTACTCCCCAGTTGGTTTCCTGTTGCTGAAGACAACATTTCAGTCCTTCTCATTATTCAGGACCTCTGCCTTATTGTTTGCTCATTGTTGGAATCAATTCCGCATGTTTATTGTTGCTTCTCTTTTCTCTCGCTAACTAGAATGCAAAATAGATCTCTGCAAGGTCTGTAACCAAGAAAAAAAAACCCCTTCATTTGCTAAGCAACACTAAGCTAACAGAGACAGTCTTAAATATATAGCACTCATTATGCATGTTGGCGTTACAAAATTGATGCATTAATGATTTTTAATGTATATTATATATATATTATATTTTTATAATGTATATATAATAATAATTTTTATAATTATATATTTATATATATATATATATATATATATACAAGTTGCACTTGTTGAAATCTATAACTGGTTCCGCTTAGAATAGAAAGATAACATGTATTTCAATGATGACCACCAGATGGCAGTACAACTCTAGTAAATAGCATCTGGTTTTGAGCTCATAATCTTTCTGTGTGCTTCTGATCAGATGGAAAATTCTTGTCAAAGCCTTAGCAATCAGCAGTTTGACCAAAATGGGATGTTAGAATCCATAACCATTTCTCTTTCAATATAAAAGGAGGAAATCTCTATCAATATTACTCTAACAAAACTCTTTTGAGATGACCATAGAACCGGTCACAAGCTTACAATGCCTCATCCTTATTGTGAACCTACAATAACACAAAAGCCTGTTCATTCTGCCAAACAATAGAAAAATGATCATCCTGCAGCTTGTCATCTGTTTTCAGTATGCAAGGCTGTGGGAAGGAGGCAGGAAGGATAAGTTAAATTGGTGCGAGAAGAGGCAGTACAGCAATGGTGGGTTTAAAAAATGTTTACTACTGGTTCTGTGGGTGTGGCTTGGTGGGCATGGCAGGGGAAGGATACTGTAAAATCTCCATTCCCACCCCACTCTAGGGGAAGGTTACTGCAAAATCCCCATTTCCTCTCGATCAGCTGAGACTCAGGAGGCAGAGAATAGATGGGGCCGGGGCCTCTCAGAATTTTTACTACCGGTTCTCCAAATTACTCAAAATTTGCCAGATATGAGGGTTGTGGTAAGAAATCATTTCAAAGAGACTCTGACTTAACTGGCTCATTATGTGTCTGCCCAAGAATTTACTTTTACAGTTTTAAAGGTTATATTTTCACTCCTGACTAGCATTGAAAATTTATGTTTGCCAACTATATGGAGCTTGATGTTCAGATGATGAGATCTCATAGTCTCATTATGTTTCAAAGTTAGCTTATCATCTGCATAAACCCAATATCATTTCTCTTCCATTTTCCTCACGGATGCTCATCTCCTTCCGGTACCTAAAACCTCAGAGAACTTCAAGATGTTTAGCAATCCCAACAAAGTCAACGAGGTCTCTCATGGACAATAGAGAGATATATGACCCTCTTTCTAGATCCAGTTGATCATAGAAGCCATCCCTGGGATGAGGATATACTGTCTAAGTTAAATAGCCCAAGGAATCTGAAAATGAGAAAGCCTAAAAGACCATAAATGTCCTGGAACTATAAACAGCATGATTTCCTTTGGAGAAGTTCCCCCTAAAAGGCTGCACATCCTCCTCTGATAGACCATGTGATTACCAAAATTCACCTCAGGAAGGAGGGAGATAGCAGACACAAAGAGTGAGATTTTAGTGAATAGAGATCATTGGACCTCTGAGCAGTGGTGGGTTTCAAATTATTTTACTACTGGTTCTGTGGGCATGGCTTGGTGGGCGTGGCTTGGTGGGCATGGCAGGGGAAAGGATACTATAAAATCTCCATTCCCTCCCCCATCCAGGGGAAGGTTATTGCTAAATCCCTATTTCCTTCCGATCAGCTGGAACTTGAGAGGCAGAGAATAGATGGGGGTGGGGCCAGTCAGAATTTTTACTACCGGTTCTCCTAACTACTCAAAATTTCTGCTATCAGTTCTCCAGAACTGGTCAGAACCTGCTGAAACCCATCTCTGCCTCTGAGGATTACAATGTGTTTGAATTGTATTCTTTAGAAGTCCAATGATGGATCACCTAGCAGTCTCCATTGTAACATGTTATGAAAATTGAAGAAAGAATAGACACAAATAAGACAAGACATAGAAGACAAGTCCGTTCACAGCTTATCTCATAAAAGACAACTCAGCCCAGACTGCAAGAACTAGAAACTGAAATGTATTTGAATATAAGTAAAAACTGGAAATAATTTTTTCAAATAAATCAAAGGGACTCCTCATACAATATACAAGTTTTTAAAAGTAGCATTAAAAAAACATAAAATCTCTGCCGTTTATATTTTCTTGATCTTGTCCAAAGGTTTAATATTCAGCATAGGACCTACTAACCACAAATCACAAGATGGAGCAATTCATTTCATTTTGTGATCTATGGAACCGAAGCAGTGAATATCTTCAGTGCCACCTGGTTTAGCAATAGTTGCTTGGCACTGATGTTTTGTAGCATATGCGCACATATTTGTTGTTAATTAAAAATAATAATAAATAAAGTATTTCATTCACTTAACACAGATTTTGAAGAATATATTGGCAGTCATGTTGTTGCTCTTAGATGCCATATTGGGAATCTAGTTAGTTGGGATAAAAGAGAGTTTCAGAATACCAAAGCCTGGACTTTGGGACAATTATGGGATTTCAGACAGACTGCAAAAATACTATGAATAGGGTTTGGTTTTTTAAACTGCTTTAAATCCATTGAACAAAAGACAGCTAAATATAAATAGGGTAATTGAATAGCTCTTGAAAGTATGATACTGTTCTAAACTATTTGATATATTAAGAAGGTAGTAACTATTTTTTTTTTAAAAAAATCATCAATTCAAAGCTAAATGAATTTACTGGCAGGAAAAAAGGTTACATTCAGATTATGCTAGGTATTTATGTTTATGGGAAGCTGCCCAACATTGAATTAGTAAGTGAGAGTACTCAGTCCTAAATCCAATGAGTAACAACAATTACAGCCCTTAGAGCATTTACAGTTCTTGTTCTGTGAATTTACAATAATTTGTTCTTAGTTCCACTGTTTTTTTTTGCAGAAAATGAAAACTTGAAGCCATAATTCTTGAGTATGTTTAAGCAAAATACAAGACATATACAAGAACATATAAGAAATAATACAAGAACACAAAAATACCTATGTATTCAGTATCATCTCATTTCATTTTTCATTTTTTTCATTTTCATTTTATTAGATTTATATACCGCCCTACTCCAAAAGACTCAGGGCGGTGAATAGCCAAAAAATAAAACACATAGATTACAAAATTTAAAAGACAATATAAAACCACATTAGATAATTTGGCCTGGGACAAATTAAAACTCCCAATAGTTAAGACAAATTTAAAATTTACAATTTAAAAGAAAGTTAAAAGGGAGAATTAGGCCAGGCCAGCCTGTTGAAATAAAAAGGTCTTGAGGGCGCGGCAGAAGGTGCGTAGATCTGGGATCCTCTGTATCTCTGGGGGGAGCTCATTCCAGATGGCAGGTGCCCCCACAGAGAAGGCTCTCCCCCTGGGGGCCACCAGTCGACACTGTTTGGCCGACGGCACCCTGAGGAACCCCTCTCTATGAGAGCGTACTGGCCGGTGAGAGGCTACTGGTGGCAACAGGCAGTCCCGTAAGTTCCTCTGTAACAATAAGTAGAGAAGGAATTATTTTCTAATCTTGTTGTATGCCACTCAAGGGTTGTGAGACCAGGGACATAAAAATTAATTAAATAAATCACTTTTCTGGATCTGGTGGTGTTTTGTTTTGAATCTTTAAGCATCTGAAATTAACCATTTATAAACCTAAAGAAATTTTATGTTAAGTCTGCAATCCTGAATCTCACTAAACACAGTCAAACTGACTTTGGCAGCACATGCCTGAATATATTTACTTCATAGGTAGAAAAATAGATAAGCAATGGTTGTTTATTGAACAAATATTTACAAAATATGGTGATTACTTTCTAACATTTTTCTTTAGGGCATTTGTTTTGGAGGAAGATGCAAAACCAGAGACAGACAGTGTAAATACATATGGGGAGATAGTGAGTAATATCTTGAAATTGTGTGCTTTCGCTTCTTTTGAAAACTCATTGATTAAGTATTGAATATATTCACAGGTATACAATGAATACATATTGTATGTTTTTTCCTTCTCCCAAAATTTGGTACCTTTCCAGAACTTGGCCAGATATCATCAGGACAATATTGTTCAAGAGGTGGTTTGGCAGTTCCTGGAAATAGATTCTCTTAAAAGGCAGTGAATTGAAATGGTCTGAAGATAGTTGAGACCCAGAACAAACCTGTTTCATCCATGTCTATGATACTTCAAACCACAATGGGTCGAAGAATTTACTTTCAGGAACTGCCTAACCATCCAATGATCCAGAGGGAGGAATGGAATAATCTGGAGTTCGCAAAAATGTTCCATGTTCATGAATTGATGAATTTTTCACATCCTTATCTATTGCATTTTGCCATTTTCTCTGAGCAACTGATGAATTTTGCTCTGTCTTATCTTAAGAAAATTTAAGAAATTGATCTTATCTAAAAGTCCTTGTTCTTAGCATCATTTGGCTACCTCAGCAAATTCTTTCCTTTTCTTGATGCCATCCTGCAGTTCCAGGATAACTTTCATTATGACCTGTTCCTCTTTATACTGTTAGGTGTTTTCAAGCCTTCATTAAGCGTGTTGGTTTTTTTCTGTCTTCCATTCTTTTTAGCCTAATTGGAATTGTTAGCAATTGTATTTTAGGTCTCCATTTTAGAAAATCCCTCCTCTTCAGTTCTTTTTCCCATTAGTTTTCCCTGAGAACCTATTTATCTATGGTCTGAGTTTATTAAAATTCATATATATGGAGACAGAGGACTTTCAGCCATCAGGTAAATCTATAAAACACTTTAAACGGGAGTAAACATTAAATTCAATAGAACTAGATGAAGCATTTTCTCTTTCATTTTTTTTCCTTTCAGTATTTCTGGTATTCTGACTATGGCATAATGGAACATTAAGTTGAATGCAAATAAAGATATCAGGTTGGCAAAGACTAGGTTAGATGGCATCTTTTTAGATACAAATTCTTGTGTGTTTTTTATGCTCCAGCAGTTTCTTATATTTTATTTTTATATCCAAGAGCCTTGGATAGTACAGTGGTCTAAAGCCCTGTTATTAACATCCAGCTGCCTGCAATTATTGCAGGTTCGAATCTCACCAAGGCTCAAGGTTGACTCAGCCTTCCATCCTTTCTAAGGTAGGTAAATTGAGGACCCAGTTTGTGGGGGCAATAAGCTGACTTTGTATAAATATACAAAAGTATGAAGGCTATTGCTTAGCGCATTGTAAGCCGCCCTGAGTCTCCGGAGAAGGGCGGCATATAAATCAAATTTAAAAAAAATTTAAAAAAATTAAAAAAATATGTCTGTAAGAAAAATAATTGAAAGTATATAATTTGTGGCTTTAACACGAATATTTACATTTACAATGTTGAATTTCTAACTCCAACCACACATCATTATCTTTTTAAATATATTTTGTGTGCAGAAGTGACATCTGCTGATAAATATTGCTATGAAAGATTAAATATAGAAGGAACAGAGAAAGGTAGCTGTGGCAGAGACAAAGATACTTGGATTCAATGCAAGAATGAGTAAGTTAAGCCCACTTAATTTACATAAGTAAATGCTTACATAATATCGTATTTGTATTTGTGTTCTATCATGGTTCATAAACTTCTTTACAAATATTCTTTTTCACCTTTAAACCTTTATGCAAATCTATGTAATGGTGATTCTTATTCTCACTGTATTTCTTGTACTATCTTTGTTCCTCTAGTGCTTCTCTACCACCCAAAATGAATAATTATTAAATTGGATGACTAGAATCTTGTGACTTTGTTTACAGTGGAGCTTGATACTCCATTAATGGCAGGTTGTGTACAGTTACTATGAATAGCATTAAGATTGTACTTCTGAACACAGGTCTATAGAGTCCTGTAGCCTAGAGTTTACCCATGCACCTATTCACATCTTTTACTTTTGTTTACCAGAAAAGGTCAGGCTTCCAGGAAATGAAGCTTCAAGATTCAGTTTTGCTTAATCTCTTTTTTCTTCTTCAGACTTTCAGAGTAGCATAGATCTAGTTTGTATTATTATGATATAGGTGATCAGATAATTACTTTGTAGGGTATCAGAACTCTTGTCAAGTTAATAATGAAAGAAAAGATCCACACTTTTATAAACGGCCAGAAGATGCACCAACTTTTTAATGGGGGAGACAGGGAAAAAGGAAAAGGAACAGCAAAATGTGAGAGTGTGTGTGTGTGTGAGAGAGAGAGAGAGAGAGAAGGAGGGAGGGAGAGAGAGAGAGGGGGGAGGGATCTTTCTAATGATGTCCTGTACCGCATACCCCCTGATTTGTATAGATCTCAGCCATAATCTGAATCAACATTGTTCACTGAAGGTAATTCTGCAAATTAGAGAATTATAATGGGGATTTCAGAGTGAATAGCAAACAGTATTACCACTGTTAGATTCTTCTGCAACCATTAAAAAAAAGAGTATTTCTTGGAATAGGAAATTATAATTAGAAATGTTTCTTTTAGAGCAAGTTTTTAAAGTAACAACTTGCTTAATGTTTCTTCCCAGAGATGTTCTTTGTGGATATCTACTGTGTTCTAACATTGTCTCTAATATTCCAAGACTTGGAGAGCTTGATGGCGAAATCACATCTATTTCTCTTCAAAATTTGGGAAAAACTTTCAATTGCAGGTAACTCTTGGCAACAAATATCTCTTTATTTCATGGCTACAATTTCTATGTACTTTTTAATCTTAGATTTTAAAAAAAGATAAAATTTGTTATTTCCTAACCTTCTCTAACTTTTTACATTTTGCCTAACTTTATTCCACCCATCCCCCCAAATACTGAGCAGTAGACCAATTGTGTTCATTGGTCTTCTTTTAATTAAAGTTAATTAAATTCACCATATTCCCAACCATCTAAGTTATAAAGTACAAGAATACCTGATGTTTCTCCTAACAATTTAAATTCTACTTTCTGTTTCTTTCTTTTAGTCCAGGATTTTTAGTAATATATTCTGCATATAAATTAATTAAGGTGATAATATACAATCTAGGCACATTTCTTTTTCAATTTGGAACTATGTAGTTGCTCTAATTATTGCTTTCTGGTTATCCTACAAGTTCATCAATAGGATGTAGAGGTGACTTGGTACAGTATACTCATATTTTTAACAACTACCCACAATTTGTGTTGTCATTAAAGATCTCTATCAATGAAGAAAAAAAATAGATATGTTTTTGGGACTTCTTTGCCCTTTTTATTATACATTGCAAGTGATGGGATCTCAGGTGTCCCTGCCTCTTCTGTATTTGGCATCTGGAAATTCTCATTCTATATTTTGTTGAAGCTTGTACTGCAAAATCAAGCATTATCTATCTAATAGGTGAGATAGATGCAGTTGTTCAACAATTTGAATATTCATTAGCACTGTCTAATTTTGGTATTAGAATTATCTTTTCCATAGTTGGCTTATGAAATACAAGTAGAACTTTAATTGCATCATTTTGGAAGATTTTAATCAATTTGACTGGGGTTTCATCAACTCCTGCAGCTTTGTTGACAATACTTTCTAGGGTCTATTTAACTGGATGTTCCAGAATGTGTGGCTCTATTCCAATGATCTTTACACATATTAGCAATGTTGTGATTTCCTGGTTTACCTATACAACTGCACCATCTTTTTTGTATATATTTCCTTCAGAAGATCTTTGTCTTTTTTGTCTTTTATCATGCCCAACCAATCTTGCCCATCTAGGTGATCTTCTGTGAATATACGTTCCCACAGTATAGCTTATAACCTTATTGTAATGTATTACTTTTCATCACAGCAAGCTAACAATCCATGAAGTTGTCCTTACAACCCTGATATTCCATGGACTGATCCATCTTAACTTCCATGGCAAGACAAGGTCAGCTAGACACAGTGACCTACTAAAGCTTGTGTAGATACAGATGGACATAATATCTTAATATAGAATAATTTGGTTGAGTTTTTGTTCAAAACGATTTTCATTTGGTAAATGTTTTCATTAACTAAATCTTCTTACTCTATTTGTAGTGGCGGTCATGTGAAGTTGGAGGAAGATGCAGACCTGGGTTATGTAGAAGATGGGACACCCTGTGGTCCTAATAGAATATGCTGGGATCATAGATGTCTCTCAATAGATACTTTTAACTTCAGTTCCTGTCCCGGAAGTACAGATGGCTTTATTTGCTCAGGACATGGAGTAAGTTTAGTCTTTTTGTCTTGAGATGGGGGAGTTCGAATGTGGAAGAAATATGACTTATTTATTCTTTTGGGATATTTAAAGAAACCCAGTAATGCACCAGTACATGGATGAAGAATAATGATTCAAGTGCCTTTAAGCTAAGCTGACTTCCTAGTGATTACATCAACCGGTACCCAGTCTATATAGTTTTCTTTGCTCAGTATAGAAGCAATTGTTATGGCCTTTTTCTATGAGCTTTTTTTAAACTACCCAATTTAGAATATAACCCTTTTTTTATTCTTATTTCTTATTTAAGAAATTAAATAAATTTAAATTAAATAAATTTAATAAAATTTGGGATTTTCTTCAATGCTGTAAATCTTTAGCACAAATGAATCTTTCTGTCCCTTGTAGACAAGAAATGCCTTTAAAGACAATAAATGGTGTAAACCTGGGAGTCATCTATTAACAATTCAGTTTCAGGCAGTAGTTCTAAAAATGAAAGGGGAGCTTTCAAATGAAGATGTGAAAATGTGCAGAATTGTGTTTGCATGCATGCATGTTCCTTTGAGAAAGTTTATTTCTGGCTGATTAAGAGTGCCTCTTATAGGGAATGATAATTTCAGCATATTAATTTTTGTATTGCACAGAAGAGAATAACTTTGCCTCCATAAACACTTTCCCCCCAATATCCTTAAATATGTTATTCAGTACCCCTAGTTTATATTCCCTTCTCTTAAAAAAAATAAGTTTGCCAATTAAACTAATAAGATCAGCAGTTTAGAGGTGGATAGTTGAGGCCATTACTTTCAAAATACTTACAATTTTCAACATCTGAGAGCTATAGGAGCCATTACATAGACATAAGCAGGAATGATTTTGTTTTCTGATTAAAAAAAATAGTGGAACTTAAAAAAAGTAGATGCTCTGGACTTTTAATATAAAGAAAACTTTATATTAAAGACCAAAGCAAACTCTTGAAAACTTGCCATCAAAATGTGGTGGAGAATCCTGAAGAAACTCTATAGATTCCTATAATGGGAGTGAAGGCTTCATGAAGACTATGAGTTAATTTGGTTTAATGGTTAAGATATCAAGTTAGAACTGGGAGACCTTGAGTTCTAGTCCTGCTTTAGGCATGAAAGCAATTTGGGTGACTTTGGGGTAGTCAATTTACTCTTGTGGGGAAGATAGGAGGAAGAAGTATTAGATATGTTAGGAAACTTCTTGGATGTGAAGCGAAATGTCTTCAAAGAAAACCAGAAAGTCCAGTTGCCTTTTGAAAAAGCACCTTTGGGACAACCATGACCTGGATGACTTGAGAATCTCCATAGACATTTAAGTATTAGGTATGTTTGCCTCCTTGAATCATTTATTAAAACTAATAAAAGTGGATGTAAACAAACAAAAAGCATTGTAGCTTATCCATCCACGGTCAACTGATTAAATATGGGAGATTATAATATGTTATTTAAAATTCAATACGTTAGTTTCTTAGATTCCCAGGAAACATATATTAGGATTTTTCTGTTTTAAATTTGAATTACATCCTTTGTAGGTTTGCAGTAATGAAATGCAGTGTGTCTGTGAGCAGTTATGGACAGGTGTAGATTGCAGCAAGCGTCTCATGAAACCAATTATTGATGGAAGCTTGCACAATTCAGGTGTGTTATATATATTTTGTGGCAATATGACAATTCATGTGAAATGCCTGGTACATGATCTGTACAGAAATAAGGGTACTGATTCTTCATTTAGCATTTTAAGGAAAGAGTTCTCTATCAAATTTTGGTCTTGATCAGATATAGTCTCACTTACATTGTTATATATAGAATTAGAAAGAATAACAACCCATAACAATTTTTGATCCTTGCCAGCTTGAATCCTGTGTAGCTCACTGTTCACTTAGGTGTCCCAGAATTTTCCCCCCTCAAAATTTTACATTAAAAGAAAAAAAGATTGTGCAGTTTTAAGTGGGTTTCTCCAATAGTAATGCATTAAATTCTTGTTTTTGTTTTAATCTAGGTGTCACTAGCACAAATATTATTATTGGTGCTATTGCTGGTACAATTTTAGTGTTGGCTCTTATTATGGGAATAACAGCATGGGGTTACAGGTAAGTACTTTATATATAGAGAAAAAAATGTAAGCTAAGAAATAAGCTAATGGTTGGCAACATGTGTTAATGGAGAGTAAAAATAACATCATTGGTTTCGCCAGTTAGAAAACAATAGTAAGAAAGCAGTAAATGTAATAATTTATTTCTTAATTAGATTTAAAGTTCTAGTTTGTGAATAAATAAAAAAACCCTTTCATTTTCAAATATATATCTATTTTTAAATAGATCCAATGAAGAAAATATTAGTGGAGAATTAAAGAACTGATATGATCTTAATTTTAAAAGTCTCATTGGATGCAGAGGCACAGAGTTCATTCTATTTGGATCTAAAATTTTAAATTCTGTATATAATATTAAAACTACTATACAATTTTGAAAATAATGCTGAAAATGTTAAGAAAAAACTCCTTTCTTGATATTACCAACTGAAGCTGATTTACAATAGTTTCAAAAAGGGCACAAAACCCCTTTTATATAATATTTAACTAACAGAATTTGCTGCAGTGGATTATAGAGACGAAGATGAGGGAAAGAGACAGAATAATTCTATTGACAAATGACTTTCCAGCAAATTATATGGGCCCAGTGCTGAAATTTTAAGATCTTAAAAGAAAAAATGGTTGATCCATGCAGAACTGCTAAGCATAGCTAGCACTTTAATTTTTTGAAAGCATCAGAATCATATCATCTAAAAAATTGAAATATCAGTTGTTGGTAGGGTTTTAGTTGAAGTTCTGCTTTCCCAGAAATATTTGTTTTGTCACTGAGGACATCAGAACAATTGACTAGCGTTCCAGATTTCTAGAGCTCATAAATAAAAGTCATGGTGCACGAATCTTTGGTTTCAATCGGTTTCTTGCATTCAAGGTTTCTGAATTCCACTGAATTCCACGCTAAACATCTCTTAATAGGTACCAGAGGAGAACTGTGATTTCTTTAAATTTAGGAAAAATGAAATTGTATGAGTTCATATTCTTAGTATTTGGAAATTTTCACCAAAAATGTTGTTGAATCTAAAATTGAGACTCCTCTGAATGCACTTGTCAAACAGAAAAAAATGTGTCTCTTAGTTTTTCATGCCAGCAGCAAATTGTTTTTAAATATAATAAAATTAGATTCAAAAATCAAAAATAATATCTACTAGCATTTTCTTTGATATATTGTGAATTTTTGAGCTTGGTTCCTTAGAATTGCTTATAAGAGTGAGATCTGATCTCAAACAACAACTTCCTACATAAATTCTCATCTTGTTCCTGAAGTTCTCATAAATTTCTAAAGCAATTTTTTTGGTGTGCGCATGAGGGGAAAGGGTGGGTGGATTAATGGTTTAAGATACTATCGTATGAAGGAAAATGTAAGATTGCCTCCTTCTTCTCAGAGATTATGGGATCCAAACATTTCTTTAAAACGCTAAATAAAGTGAAAGCAAATGCCACACGATAACTCATTCTTTGTCTCTCTTCCTTTCTCTTGTAAGAAACTATCGAAGACAGAGGTATGTGCAAATAAAGTATGACCACATTGATTCAGAATGCTTGAAATAAAAACCCCTGTTTCTTATGTATGAGGGGGTATGAATACTTACAGACATTTGTGTGAATCAAAGTGCCACATATCACCTTTATGTTCACTGAAAGTCCTGTTTATTTGTGGACTTGTCACCAACAAATAACCTGATTTAATTGGTCTCTTTTTAAATTTTTAGTACTTCCTTCCCTTGGGTTTATATTTTTTTTTATTATAATTTTTGTTCCTTAGCAATCAAAATGCTGAACATTTATCCCTAGACAGCCATCCACAAAAGTATAATATCTTAAACTTGCTAATTATTAAGGTGCCACTAGACATTGTAGATACTGTAGATTAATAAAGACAATTTCTCCTCAAAAACAGAGCCAGTTAACTGATACCAGTTTTAACTGATACTAGTTTTTATAATTTTTTAGATGGAGTCAATTCAGATAGTTATATATGATTTCACTTCCAGCTGGTATCCATCATGTTTTTTTTTAAATCATGGCTTTTTTTTTAAAGCCAGAGACATGTAGAATAAGGATCAGATATACTATCTTGAGTCTGATCTGATTTCATGTCTCTACTCAGTGTAACTTCTGAAGTTGCATATTGCAGGCATTCTTACATTCACTCTGGAATGTTGTACGCAAAAAATGCTTTTATATAGAGAAACAAATTTAAGAAATGAATACAATTTAAAATATGACACTGAACGAAAACTAATTTTGTGTTCATTATAACCAATAAGACTGCAAAAATATAGGGGCAAAACCCCCCAATGATTTTGTCAAGCTATTGTTATGAAAATCGCACCATTTCTACCTGTTTCCAGTCCAATAAAGTTCTAAACATCATTTTTAGTTTAGCATTAAACTGAGTATCCCTCAGGAAACTATCTCAAATGTAATTGGCTTTATTACTATTTATTGTATAGTTTAAAATGCTGTATCACCTTTTTCTGAAATAACATTATTTAACTGTTTTTTGACTGCATGGAAAACTTAAATACGTTTCATTGCAATTTCTGTAGTATATTTTAATATATTTTTTTAAAAAAATTCCTCAGTGTTCAAATGAATGTTATGGACAGAAGTCTGGAATATATTTTATTTATATAGCTATGCATTTTTACAAACAAAAAATCCTAGTGGTTCTGTTGCTAAGAAGATAGGAAGAGTATTCTTTGTTGCATTTTTTTTTAAAAAAAAGGTGCAAGTGATCTTTTTGGTTTTGAGGACAGGAAGCATAGAAAGATCCCTTGTCATAGCCAGATACTTATAGGTAACATCCATACAGGATTAAGGAATAGCAAAACTTTTTAAACAGTTTATATCGATTATCCAGAAAACTGGAGGGAAACAAAGAGGTCTGCAGCCATTAAATGGGAAAGAAGCAGGAGAATACATGTTTCAGCAGGATTCAGCAGGATTCAGCAGCATTTCTAAGGAAATCTAATTTAATTTCATTAAATTGTCTCCTTTAAATATAAAGAAGCTTAACCCATTTCATTGGTGCATATTACACGTCAACATTTTAGAAACTGCAAGATTAAACAATTATGTATTTTAGAAATACATTTTTGTACTATAGAATATATGCCTATTTTCCTCTATCACCTGTCTTATTTGTGTGATTGTGAGATAAAATAATTTAACCGCTTGCTAACTCTTTTTTCTTGACTGGAGAGAGAGATAGTGAGTAAGTCAATGTATTTTCAGCCTATGCATGTATTCCGTTGTTACTGACTTCAAAATGTTTATTATGCTTTAGACAAATTCCTCAGGGAGATTATGTTAAAAAGCCTGGTGAGGCCGACTCCTTTTATAGCGACATGCCACCTGGAGTCAGCACAAACTCTGCATCTAGTTCTAAGAAGAGGTCTGCTTTTCTGTCGCATTTTCAGATTTCTACCTGTTCCATCACACATTATTCCATTAGTCAGAACCTTTCATTGTTTTGCAGCAGGTTTGATTCCTTCTTTCCTTCCTTCCTTTTGTGGGCTGTGTTGAAATTCCTCCATCTCTGATTACTAACTCTTGCACCACAAATATTGATGAAACTAAGCTTCAAGGAAATTTTAGGTTGTGAGATTATTTCTGATCCTACTTAAAAACAAAACAAAGCAAAGCAAAGCAAAACAAAGCAAAATAGCCACTCGGCCTAGCTGGGGGTTTTTTAAAGTTCTAAAATGTATGTCTTTCAGGCTGAACTTGTTTTCCATTGATAACACAGACACTAATTCTCTAATTAGTCTAATGTCTAATACTAATACCATCTTCATTTTCTGCTTGGAAGTAGCTTATTTCCACTTGCTAACATGTGTTCAGTGGTAATTACCCTGTTTTCATTCTTGTATTCAAACAACAGTTGAAAAGATAGGATGGAACTTGGCATGGGATACTGTAATATTTGCATCCTGCACTGTAGATTCTCAATGAGTAAGTGGATTTTCTAGGAAACTTTCCAATTCTGTGATACCATGAAAACATTAAAGCCAACGAAACACCAAAATTGGCTTTATTTTATAGCTTGCTCAAGTAACCAAAGATGGAGGATTTTTTTTTACTCATACTTTTAACAATTGTAATAGATGAACAAAATGTAAGAATATACATGTTGTATGTTATCACCACTTTGCTGTTTTTTGTTCTTATTTTACCTGGCATTTCCAGTTTACATTTCACATCTTTACCAATCATGTATGTTTAGAGCAAATCATGTGGTTGGCTTATAAGATATATGCACAATAATGTTGCATGAAGTAGAATGCTACTTATAATCAGCTGTCCTGTAAAAAAGATTGTTCTGTTACAGATCAGGTCACAGAGATATTCTTTATTCATAAATCTTTGATTCTGCTAAAATAAATTTAATATCCAGTCGATTATCTCCTCTTGCAATATTTAAGCAGTGAATGATCAAAAAATGCCTTGACTTCTTCTGTGAAAGGGAGACTAAAGGCAGCAACTTCAAATTTTATTCTAGATCCAGAATGTTAGGCTTAACTAGAAGCTGGATATTGCTATTTACTGAAAAAGATATATTCATTATTTCAAATTATAAATTTATCTCTATTTAATAATAAATTATAAATTTATCTCTATTTAATAATAATAAGCAGATAAAGTCATTTTGATATCTTCCTTCTTCATCATTTGTAGTAGCAAGAATGATCAAAGTGTTTTAATGCTTTATAAGTGACCAACCACCATTAGAGTAGCATAATAATAAACAGACATCAGTTACAATATATGAATGTAACTTTATTAAAAAAGAAAGAGACATAACTGATTCAGGTAATTATTCAAATGGGAAACTGAAATGGAGGAAGAAAGATTTTGTTATTTGAAAATGTTATAATAGTCTCAAATTCCTATTTTGCTGAGAATATTAGTCTGAAGTACCTGGAGGACAGATGGGTAGAAAGCTGTAATAAAGAACACATTATAATGCTAAAGTAGTCATGTAATTAAGATGTTTTCCTTTATTAAACTTCAGTAAGATCTTTCTGATGGATGCCTATTTGAAAAATAACTCTAAATCAGTCCTGAATTGTTTGACAAAATTGACTGATGTTAAATATTTTCTGAGAACCATATTTGAACAATGTGGAGTGTTCCATTCCTGAATGTCTCTAGAAAATAAATTGAGAAATCTTTGGAATATCTGTTTCCTAAGATTTTTTTAACAATTTTTTCAGGGGTCCAACATTTTGTTCTTCCTATGAATTGTTGACTGACTTTTAAAATGGGCATTGCTTAAATATTACATATTTATTATGTGTCTTCTACTACTTATTTCCAGTAATTCCTTTTTCAGTTGTTAGTTCTTAAGAACATTATAGTTTTTTTAAAGTCTGCATCTTTTGAAACATACAATAGCTGAGCTTTTACTTAGAAATCAGAATATTAATACTTTTCAACAAGGGTTAGTTTCAGCCTTCTCTAGTTGTTCCTGAATTTCCGCCTGCTGGTTGTGCTGGCAGAAATTCTAGGAAAAGTAGTTGAGATACATCTGGGGACCAACCGGCTAAAGGTTGGCTTGATTGTTGTTTCTGATAACACTTGGTATGCGGTCCTCCTATATCTTACATTTTGGAATGTGGGCAACCAGTGTTTATAGAACAACAAAACTCAAATGTAATCCTGAAAACTTATATGCAAGAATCCATTTCAGCTTTCTAATAAGAATTTTCTGACCATTGCCTATAGGTTTCTATGTCACAAAAAATGAAGAAGCAGAGTATCTAAAAAAGAATGGATGCACCCAATTTACTTTACTCTCTGCGTCTTCTTACTGGTTACTTTGGCCCTCAACATATTATTCTGTACAAATATTATCCAGAAGTTTTCCTATCCTAATTTTATATTCTGCAGAGTAAACAAAGCTTAGAATAGCTTTTGATGCCCTGTTGCCTCCTAGATGTGTTGGGTGTATTTGAGATGAAAGAAAAACTACAGGACATGGGAAATCTAACCTACATTGCTAATTAATTTTGGTACACGTTTGAGGATGTTCAGGAAGGCTTTAAGTTTCCTCAGCCTAATATGTAATTTAATAATGGGATTATTGAAATACCAACATGCCAAAACCAACCACTGTGTGTGGATCTTGCTCTTTATCCTAGGTCAAACGGCTTATCTCATTCATGGAGTGAAAGAATCCAAGATGCAAAGAATCTTTCAGACATCTGTCAAAATGGGAGACCAAGGAGTAATTCATGGCAAGGTGGGAAGCACTCTTGCTTAGCATGACAGATTTCAATGAGTCATGATTATCTAAAGAAGTTAGATTGTTTCTTAGATGGATTAGAGCATAATAGAATTTTAAAAATTTGATGTTCTGCCTCTCTTTTTTCTCTTTTATCAAGGATTTGGCTAGATTCTAAACTGACCCTAACACAAAACATAGTTTGATTTAAATGGGTATGCCCTGAACCTAAATACATTGTATATGTATCTTTAGGGCTGCTGAATGCCTGAATTCCAAAATTATAATTTACTATTATCTTTTTTACTATTATGTTTTGATCTCTTTCAGGTAATATAGGAGGCAACAGAAAGAAAGTCAAAGGCAAAAGATTTAGGCCACGGTCTAATTCAACTGAGTAAGTTTGGCCTTTTAGTTGAAAAAGGAAAACAGAAAAGCTGTCAAGCTACATTTTGTTTCCATTCCTTCTTTTAAATATTTGATATGGACCCTTAATAATTACTTGTGTTTTGAATAAAAGTACCTGCTGGTAAATAGGGTGGCAAACAATGTTATCCCTTTATGGGCTTCTTTATTACACTATTGTCCAAACACTGCTATTCTTTTTCCACTTAAAGCATTTTGTGTCTTAAAGTAGGAAATCAGAGTTTTAGTTAAGGGAGAAAGTGTTCCCCTTGCTATTTTTCTTTTGAAATACTCTTTATTATTTGTCCCCTTATTTCCCTTATTTCTTGTCATCTCATCTTTGGGGGAAATAAACTTATTTTAGAAATAAAAAAATCTGAATGGAGAAAAATTATTTAGCAGCTCCTGGAGACCTCTATGCAGAAATCAGCCTGTGGGATTCCCAAGACATTATCAGGTAAATAGGTATCAAATAGTGGGCTACAGGAATCCAATTTGTTAATTTGGGGTATTTTTCCTGCAAAAAGGAACAACAGATGGTCGATCAATTGACATTTACCCTATTGATTACCCATTTAATCTTGTTCTATAATGCTGAATCCCTAGACACATTCACCTAGGTTGCTTCATCATTCTGAAAAATGGCAAAAAGTATTTAATATTCTGCGATCAAAGTTGGTTCTTGATTGATTTAGTGCAAATGACTATTCAGTGCTGTCATGTAATAGGAAATAGTCAGGAATCATAGTTCAAAATTTCTCCATAATGTTTCCAAATAATTATTTGATAACATTATAGTGACTTTTTTTTGTAAAGAAATAAAATATATTGGGGCAGGGTAATCTATTAAAATCCCATTGAGAATCATTTCATATTGTGAGTTTCTTTGGTGATGCTTCTTGAAAGATTTTAAGAAATCTGCAAGATGCTTATACTTTGTTTCTGGGAACCTTTCTGTCCTGTCTGTCATTTTCTCCCATTAGTTATACAGTTTAATACATTATTTAGAATAATATAAGACAACCATTTCAGTGAATGTTATTGATTGTGCAGAGAAGCTTTTATTGTAAAACTAACTCAAATGTTTCATCTCAAAGACAATAGTAGGGGAGATAATGTTTCACTCTATAAGATTTTTTAAAAATCACTTGTTTTGAGTTCCACTTATCAGAAGTGGACTGCAAAAATGTAGACAACCAACTGAAAATATCAAGGAGATATTGAACATTCATTATAATTTTTTACTGTCTGGATTTTTGGAATCCAGATCTGGTAGCCATAGTTTGGGCAAATCTAAGATGTAAATACCAGTACCAAACTAGGCAATTCATATGTTGTGTGTAAGGATTCAATTGCACTACTTTAAATAATTTAATCTAGCTATAAATGACTAAATGTTGCTGTAAATAAGCCAACATCAAAGCTGTTGTCACTGGATTGAAAGGTACAACAAGTCATCCGTACCTCTGAGAAATAAATTCTATAACCTCTGGCCATTCTTTGAAGATGTGTATGAACTGTTCCCCAATCCTATTGGCTATTTTGGTGGTTTTATTTTAAGACAATGGTTCTTTGTTAAAGCAGTGGATGACTTTGAATATTATGCTAAATCAAAGATTGGGCAGAACTTTTCCCTGCCTTAAACATTTTCTTCTAGATGTAAGAGTTTAATAGTTTTCATTTCTAGTTTCAACAAGCTATAATATGCGGGTGCCATATTCAGAACAAACTGTAGTTTAAGAGTAATCACATAATCAAGAGTAATCGCATTTTCTTCAGCTTAGGATACTCAGCTGGTAATTGGACATGGATGAGAATGCTTCCAGATTCCTCTTCAGAATTATACCAGTGGAGGAAACAGGCAGCATGAAAATAGGGGAAGCAGCCCGTTTTTACACAGTAAAAATGCCTTACAATATGATTGACTTCAGTTAGTGAAAATACCATCAGATCTCTTTTTAGCTTTTATGAAGTGGCTGTAGGAACAGAAATATGTTGCCTTGCTGACTGCAAAGGCCAGAGTTATAAAGCAACCATTTTTCTTGCATCAATACATCATTCCTTGGTGTATTAGTGAAATGGAAGATCATTTCTGGCTGGGAAAAACAATTTCTGCAGTGGTTTTTCCTTTGTTGGTTAAATGTTGACCCTAGTAAAATGTATTTCATTCCAATGCCTGCAAAAATAAATGGATGGTCATATAGATTGTTCACCTATGAAAACCAGAACATTTATAATTGCATAAGAGCATGTGTTAAAGCATGTCCCAAATATTCATACTGGCTGTCTGTTAATTTAAACTAACTTTACCATTAGATGTGCATCTTCCTCATTGTTATAAACTATACAGATTTTGGCTTAGATTTTCTTCTATTATATATTGTGTTTTTGCAGCAGGGTATCCCATGCTTCTGAGCCTGGGCTTTCCCACACCAATCAAATCCCACCCCAAGGCATAAGCCAGGGGGATTCTCACCACTCCCAAACAGGGAATCGGAATCACAGGTCAGTTTCAACTGCCTTTCTAGTTTGGCAGCCACTTTTACCCAAAGTTCCTTTTCCAAAAATTTACTGTGATGAAGAATTTTGATTGCTTGGAAGGTCTTCTGCTGATGGCAGTGCTAGCTAAGCCCTGTTCCTTGCTGGCCTGATGTATAATTTTCCCCCTCCTACATGATTGTAAAATCTAGGGTCCTTGCATTATTGCATGTTGTGCTCAAGCCAATTAAAGCCATTGATTTAGTTTAAGGCATTTCACGCAAAGTTTTACCATCTGATCAGACAGGTTATTTTAGATCAGTGTTTTTCAACCTCAGCAAATTTAAGATGGGTCGACCTTAACTCCTAGAATTCCTCAGCTTACATGGTTCCTGGGGAATTCTGGGAGCTGAAGTTCACCCATCTTAAGGTTGCTGAGGTTGAGGAATATTGCTCTGTATCAATGATGACTGATGCACAGTTACCCCAGAGATGAATTTTTAACCTGTTCTAATTCTGCAAACTAGCATGATATTAAATTATAAGTGCAGGTTGATCATTAAGATTAGAAAAGTTAAATGGTTGTGTACGAACATGCCTCATAACTCTATTGTTTAAACGGCTGCATGTTTTGTTGCCATGCTAACTTTTTGCGTTACAAAATCCAGATAAGGAGTGCTTCATGTTTATCAAATGAATCTTTTCAATAAAATGTATAGATTGAAGGTTTGGCGTTTGTTTTTGCATCTTGCCACAGGAGTGGCAAGAATTAGCACAAAGTGTCCTGCTGTGTGTGCCTTTCCTTTCCTAGCAAATTGCCCTGCGGTTATACTTTTAACTTGTACTTTTTAATTAGCAACTGAGCTGGAAAACATCAAGCACTTCTTTTTTTTTTAAGCTATTGTTAATTAGATGCAGTCACGGCTGATAGAAAATTGATGCTATGTTTGTGCTTATGCGATGGGAGTGGGAAGGAATGTTGCAGTTTGGACAGCTATTATCTTAATAACATTGGAGCGATGGATTTAACAAACTAAGCTAGTCTGGGTTTGATTTATTTTAAGAATGCAAGCTCTACTAAACTCAACAAAAACGGTGGCAGGTTTATTTTTTATTATATATTTATTAAATTTTTATGCCACCCATCTCCCCAATAAGGTGACTCTTACCAAGAGTTTTAAAATATGGCCATCTAAAGGGATAGGAGAATGGTGAGAATAAACATGAATCTATGTTGAGATAAACACCTTGTCCCTGTTAGTTCTAAATTTCAACTCACATGAGTTTCAGGTATCACAGTAAAGAGCAAGAAACCATGAGATTTCTAATCCAAGGTACTTAAAGAACATTAAATTTTCCTTTTCTGTGCTAAATTATGAAATGCTCCTGTATAATTAGTTACACTGAACATTGAAAAAGCAATTAGGTCCTAAGTGGATGTTTTAACTTTCAAATGTGTTGCATATGGTAGTGATCAGCAGCATATTTTTGTCTACATGCAATTTATGCAACAATTGGCTCGCTTTTTCATGCCTGTACAGCAGAGACCATATTTTACCTCTTATGTAGGGGTAGCCTGTATACAGAAGAAGACTGTTCCAAATGAATAATCCTACTGATTTCAGAAGGATTCATTTGAGAAATCAGTGAACATAAAATTATAGTCTATCTAAATTATTGTATTGTTATTTAGTATCTTTTTGGGATACTAAGATATATGCCCTTACTTAGTAGTCTAAAACATGGACTCCATATTTATGATGTATTAATTAAATGGCTAGCAACAATTAGTAGCATATGTGGCAGTACTGATTACCAGACGGGAATCAGCTATTTTCTTAAACTTTTCCATATATTTTTTCTTCAGTGACATAGAAAAAATAAAATATTTGGAGTGTCTAGTTATGTAGACTATTTTTTTGAGAATAGCTGTCATATAATCCAGGAAAAAATGATGCTTAAGAAGGAATACTAAGATTGGATCAGTCAAAGAATCCATATTTGGCAAACGAATAAGATTTTCTCTTTCTTCCTACAATAATTTTATTCATATAATACATTCTCTATAATAATACAAGGAAAAAGAGACACACACACACACATGCGTATTGTCAACAAAATAAGATCAAGGCTTCTTCCTGAATCTGATTTGTAAATATCCAGGTGCTTAAACTTAAGCTTCTATGACACCAAATGAATAATCATTTGTTATATTTATAGAGATTAAATATATGGCTTTGAAATAACATGGTTAGCCTATTTAGCTACCAATAATGTTCACCTTGGAAGGATTTATAGAATTTTCATGTTATGCTGTTGTGATGCACTGCTTCCTATTCTGGCTACTTGTGATTCATTTTTCCCCACTCTCTCAGAGTACTAAGTAACATTAAAATCGGCTTATTATGAGTTCTTCTTTCAAGTTTTAAAAAGTGTATAGTCCTTGTGTTGTCATGGCCTTTACAGAAGGACAGATTCATGGCAAGTAAATAGAACATGTAAGGTTAAGTTAATTTCTAAATGGATATATCCTATGGGTCTCTTTGTCTAGCATTTGCACTGAGTTATAGTCCTTCATTACTGAGGGATAAAGGCATCCTTTCTGAGCTTGTGCTGTGTGTTCTCAGATATTTCTCTATTCTTCTTCTGCTTTCTTTGTTCCTTCCATTGCTTTTTGCAGGTATTTAAACCCATGGTTCAAAAGAGAATATAATGTAGCTAAGTGGGTAGAAGATGTGAATAAAAACACTGAAGGACCCTACTTTAGGTATTTTGTGAATTCATTCTCTCTACTCTTTAAGAACGGCTTAAGTATACACCAGATATTATGTGACCCCTCTCTTGTATGTTCCAATACAAGTAATTTCTTTTAAGATGTCAAGGGCTCTTTGTTCATTGCTGCCTTTTGGGGGCTTCATTGTGCAATTACAATTCTTTTCTGAATGCCTTAATGAAGCCTTTTGAAAATGATGCTCACAGTGCTTGCATTCCCATCACCATCTTTAGCTTTCAGCAGCTTTCTCTTTATTTAATGCCGAATAATGTTTTAAGGGCATGATCAGAGATTCAACTAATCAAGTAGTATCGGTAGTTTAAAATTAGTGCATTGGAGCCAATAGCTTTACTTACAATGTGTTTAAGGTGCAATTATATGCCCTTATATTTAGGGGTCAATTCCACTTGCAATAAACAAACCAAATGTTTGAAAAGACATTTAGAACATTATGCTATTATCTTCCAGTTGCTTGTAGAAAAGAAAAGAAAAATGTGCTAAATTGCAGCTGTGAGCGGAATTTTATCTTAATCCTTAAATAGAAATACAGGTAGTTCTTTCTTAACAACCATTTGTTCAGAGACCATTTGAAGTTATGACTAGCACTGAACAAATGGTACTTAACACCCGAAAGTTATGCCTACTGCAGTGGCCTCACAGTAATGTAATCAAAATTTGGTCACTTTGCTGTCCACTTAACAGCTGTACAGTGCATCAACTCCTTCCATCTGTTTATCTCCCCCCACATCTCTACCCTTTAAGCTGTCCTGCACAGTGGTACCCCTTGGCAGCAGCCACACTAAGGCTGAAATAAAGGCCTGGTCTTCAGCAGATAGAATCGTCTACCATTGCCCCCAGGCCCCTATTTTAAGCCCTGTGTTACCGCCAGCCACCCTAGTGTCACAGCACAAATCCCCAGCTCTGCAGGCCCTGTGCCACCAACTAACTTTCCCCATTTTCCTCTCACTGCTGCTGAGGCATGCCCTAAGTGAGGCAGCTGCTAGCCATACCAGGCCTCAAGACCACCACCGCTGTTCTTGCAATGCTTTTGAAAGCCTTCTGAGGTCTTCCAAAACATTGCAAAAAAGCTGAGCCTGCCATTCTCCAAATAATGCACTACTCTTGCAATGCTTTGGAAGGCCTGAGAAGTTTATGCTGTCCTGATGGCTCTAACTTTAATGTAACAAAAAGGGGGAGTAGCTTATTTTTCTGCATATGTTTTATTTTGACAGGCTTTGTTTTCTCACAACAGAATCCATATTATTAATTATTTTATACTAGCATTTGCACATTTAAAAACTAACCATTCCTTTTCTCATCTTTAGTAAATGTTCTGTCTAGGTGCACCGATTCATCTGTTCACTATATATGTTTTACCATATAATGTGAAAGTATTCATCCCTGTGAAATACGTTTACTTTGATCTTTGATACATTTATTTTTAATCTTTTTCATCATACAAGTTAACATTAACTGCAAATCATCAAGAGTCTTGTCCAACATCTGTGTACAAAAGTGCATTCACAAAAGTGTTCCTAACTGATATACATCTAATGTCGTTACAAGCTGTCCTTATACATTTATCCATAAATATTATGAACCTCTTGGGGGACATCGTACATTCTTGCTTTATTTCCTGTTCAATATTGAACCATTTGCTGAGTATATCATTTATTATTGTGCATGTTTTATTCCTTCATATACTGTTCTTGTTGCATTCTGCAATCAATTATCAATCATGCCTTGAGGTCCTGAGTTAAAGGAAATACATCTAAATAAACCCCATATGTTCCATAACACACAATACATTTACTTTCTCACATTGATAACAGAGATAAGTGTCATGATGCATAAAAGAGACAATTTCCTTAAACTTCCTCGATCTATAGCATTATGAGGAATTAATATTCAAAACTTCCTTTTTATTTGTCTGACATCTGATGGCTTTCTTATAGTTTCACACAGAATAGATGACATAATAAGTTTTTAGTTGTTGCTTTAATCTATCTTGTTTTTATTTCTCTTTGATTACGTTCAGGTTTCCTGAATACCCTGTTTCCCCCCAAAATAAGACATCCCCTGATAATAAGCCCAACCGGGCTTTTGAGCACATGGCAATAAGGCCAAGCACTTATTTCAGGGTTCAAAATATATATATATAATACAGGGTCTTATTTTCGGGGAAACATGGTAGCTTAACATGAAACACATCTTGGTTTTATATCTGAATAAACGTTTCAAAAGTCTATGAAATGAGAAAGATTGATAATTCTCAAAGAAATAAAATTCCAGAACATGAAAATGAATGCATTTAAAAACGGATGTTCTGATCTAAGAAAGATTAGTAGGAAAGTTAGAAAAGTTAGGATTTGTCATTAGTTCACTCTTAATCAGTAGATTTCTAAGATAAATAAAAAGGCTGAGGTTCTGAGCCCTATATATAAGAATAGAGTCCCTTCTTTTCTCCAATAAATTAGGAAAACAGTTTGATAGGATGAAGATCCATATTGTTAACTGTACTAAGTCCTTTTATTTTGTACTTAACCAAATGCAAATTTCCCAGTGCAGGGAAAGTGACTTTTCTGAATATAACAGAAGACAATTGTTTTAAGTGTTCCTACATTTTGAAAACATGGAAACACTGTGGTCTTTACCATTTAGAAATTTGCTCATACAAATGTTTGAAGCTAATAATCAGAGATGTAGATTTCTCTTCTACAGTCTCTAGCAGCACAATTGCCATCTTGTCCTAGTCCACAAGAGATAAGAACTCCCCCTTGAGGCTAGAAAGGATAAGTATCTATAAGGGGTTCATTAAAAAAAAAAGGATTACGTTCTTTCATATACTTTTATATGAAACTAAAGAAGGTGAGGTTAGTATATTTTTCTGTTTGGGACTGAACTGCAGTTTGATTGACTCCAGGCAAAAATGAAAAAAAGCCTGTGATAGAATATATAAAGTTCTTTAATAAGAATGATAGAAAGAGAACTGGGTGACAGAGAGGATTATGCAGCATAAAATAAGGTTCAGACTATACTGATATACTAATTTTCAGTATTTATTTATTTGATTAATACTGCCTCCCATCTGTCATACATGCTAGAGGATCATATGTGGCCGTCAGCATTGCCAAAAAATGGGCTCTATCATATATCCAGGGGTCCAGACTCAAGCACAGGAATAGGCCTTACAGAAAGTCAGCTGGATGGGGGGGGGCAATCTAAATTCTGGAGGTGAGGAACCAGAGGCCAGGAACCACCACAGAAAAAACTTTTTTTTAAAACCCTGCCAGCCAACATTTCTTGGCCAATAGTACCCACAACATGTTTCTCCTGTTGTATTGGACAGGTAGAAACCATCAGGAAGAAGTGACTCTCTAAATAATATAGTCCCAAGCTATTACAGCTTTAAAAAGTAACTGTTGGCACCTTGAATTGCATCTGGAGGAGAACTGGTAGCTAATGCAACACAGCAATGGTGTCACATGCCTTCATTAACACGCCGTGCCACCTCATTCCACATCAACTGAAACTTCCAACTGCTCTTCAAGGGTAGCCCAATATAGAGTACACTACAATAGTCCAAAGAGGCTATTGCAAAAGCATAAAAGACTGTGAGTAGGACACCCTAGTCTATGAATAATGGCCAGTGATGCTCAACACAAAATTACAAAAGCCGCCTTCGGCACCCCTGCCACTTACTCTTTCAGCAAGAGCCGTGAGTCCAAAAGTACTCCCTGACTGTGCATTAGTTCTATCTGAGACAGTGCCTCCTCATCCAAAAGCAAAGATGGAAGATCCTCAGAACCAGGTGGTCCTAAAACCCAAAGCTACCCACTTGGGTTGAGTTGAAATTTTTTGTAGGTCCCCACAGCCACTAGGACTGAGATAGTATTTTCACAGTGTCACTCAGATGGCCTAGGGTAGAGATATAAAGCCCTGTACCATTAGCATTCTAATGATACCTCACCCCAAATTGTTGGATAACATCACATAGTAGTTCCATATAGATATTAAACAGAAGGGCAGCATGTCACAAAGTAGGAGCTGAGAGCTCTCCACCCTATCAAAACCATCAGTAATCCTGGAAGAAGGAGTAGAACCAGCATAATATTGAATCATCATCCTCAACTCTTGGACGCGATCCAGAAGGATATCATGATCATTGAAAGCCACCAAGAGGTCAAGAAGAGGATGAATTCATCATCTTCACACTGGTCCCGCCAGAGATAATTAAAGAGTGTGATCAATTTAATCTCAGTGCCAAAGTTAAGCCTCTGGTGAAAGAGCTCTAAGTTAACCAACATCCCTTGAAGTTGCAGCAGAACCACTATCTTCCCTAACAGGGAAAAGATTGGAAAACTGGATGAAAATTGTCCAAAATGGTCAGTTCCAAAAATGGCCCCTTGAGAAAGAGATGGTGGGACCATTCTGTCACTTAAAAAAAAAATTAATTACTGCTGAACCCACTTGTCTCCCTCCCAAGCCTTGATCATCCTGGAGGGACATGGATCTAATGCAGTTCTGACAGTCACAAGAAACCTTTCCAAATCCCCAGGCCCAATAAAACCAAAATCTCTTCAGATAATAGAGCTAGGCCCAGCTCTCATCACCTCCATAGGATTTGCTTCAAGGTCAGAATCTAACTTAGAATGAATCTGATCAATTGTATCTGTCAAATCAGTTTTACCTGTCAAATGTCTGGCATATTCTTCACAATAGTTTTGCAAATGAAACCAGAGCCACTCCCACCCAGAAGGCTGTATTCACCCAAAACAAGGTCTTTGGATGGCTATTCAAGGATTCAATAAGGGTGGACAAATACATTTTCCTCCCTTACTACCACAAGATAAGCCCCTATAGTAGCTGTCACTCATGTTTGATCAGATTTACTCCTTATCATTTGCTGTAGGTATCTTTCCCCCCACTTTATATCCTTTTGCTCCTCCATAAATCAGGGGAAGTTCTGAGTCTGATCCAATCCAGAGTCAGGCTGTTCTCTCATTCTAAGCAGTACTACGGTTTTGGTCCGATCATGAAAAAGGCCCTGTGGAACAATCCAATTGGGTTTATTAATCATCTGGGGTGGATTGATTTAATAGGTCCAGCTCCTGCATAGGAGTGGAGTATTTATGACCCATAGGCTATCTAGAGAATGATGGTCGACCATGAGAGCAGAGAAACCAAGTAATTCACCCAAATCCAGATTATATCAGATTGATAGAAGAACCAGTCAGGCATATAACTGTTATACAACTGTTATGGACATTGAATGATTTGGGAGATGACAAAGTTGCCATCGTGGCTATGAATTCACAAGCTAACTCTATCCCCAAGACCAGAAGCATATCCAGGGAATCAATGAGTTCAGGTAGGGAGATTGCTATGCAGCTGGAAGATTGATATACTGTGTGCTCTTATAGAAACAAGAACTGGGGATAAATTGTTGAACAAGCAAGTTTAAACATAGTAGTAGGTTATTGGAAATCTTAGCATATTTACAACTGGAAAAATCGGTTGTAACCTCTGTAGTGGTCTAAAATTACCTCCTGAGCAATTTGTTTGGGAAATGGCATTATTTCAATTCTAATATAATTTTCTGCAAGATACTTCGTGTGTGCAAATATGATGCAATAGTGGATAAGACCAATTACATAAATCAGTCTGCCAAGCCAATATTTTTCAGATGTGCTAGACTTCATATCTTAGAACTGGCCAGTTCTGGAAATCCAAAGCATTTGAAGGGTAATTGTTTGAGGGAGGAACTAGACTGGATTGATGAACTATGTCTCTGGGCACTTCAAACAGCAAATTTACTAATTGAGCTCTTTACTTTTTACCCTTTCTCCCTACATTATGCTGATTTCTCTCATCTAATCTAACTCTAGTGAAGCATAACCAAAGTAGAGAATTTAGCATTCCCAATAAATCTTGCTACATCTTAAACCAAGGGCGTCAAATTCAAGGCCCGGGTGCCAGATCCGGCCTGTGGGGTGCTTACATCTGGCCTGGGGGGTGGCCCTGGAAACAGCGAAGGACCGGCCCACAGTGCCTTTGCCAGAGAAAATGGAGCTTGGGACGGCTGTGTGTGGCCCCTCGTGAGCTCCAGTTTAGGTGGCAGAGGTAGCAGGAAGCTGTTGCAGCCAAAAATGGAGCTTGGGAGCCCGCTTTTGCTGGCAGAACGCTTCAGCCACCAGAGGTGCCTCCGACACGAGTGATGTCGAACTGGCCACACTCACCCTGGCCCCCTAAGGTAAAACACAACCCTGATGTAGCTCTCAATGAAATAGATTTTGTCACCCCTGCCTTAAACAATGTCTTTTTCCTTCAGATATGGTGCTTCAGTTAATGTTAGTCAATATTAAATCAGTGTTCCAGAACAATAGATATTCTAATACAATTGTATAAATATGTAAAAATATTTCTAAGGAAAGCAGTTACATGATTGCAGGATTCATAGTGCCTAAATCAGGGATAGTTAGCTTTATGCCGCTAGTTATTTTGCAGATCTCATAGTCCCTTGTTTTAATCACTTTAGCAGGCTTAGTTGCAAATTCAAGTCTACCTGGAGGCATCAGATTGCTGATCTTTGAACTAAACTAATTGCATGTTTACAGAAGTGCTTTGTCTAACTTCATGAAAAATAAATGATAAATGACAGTGAAATAGTCACCAATTTCTTTTATTGTTTAACTATTGAACCAACTATTGAAGTTGTTCTTTGAGCTTGGTAGAAGCTCAGTACTGTAACTTAATTGTAACTTGGTACAAGACAGTACTGTAACTTAATAGTTGTATTTATGAACTTACTATAGTTTTTTCAACTTGACTGCTTCCGCATGTGGAAGGGTTGCAATTCTAAATATACTATGGGATGGAAATCCTTGGGAGTCATAGCTTTCACACATCGGATGGAAATTAGTTTGAGAATGATTGAGAATTATAGAAGAACTAGAATACAAGTTTTAAATTTTCTTACATATAATCAAAATGCAGGATTTTTTAGAGTTCCCTTCCAATATTACTGATGTGAAGGCCCCCGTTGTCATATGAAGGCGCCTGTTTCTGCTCTGACATTAGGCCATCTTTACAAAGAACTGCATTTCCACTAATGTCAGAGCAGCAACACAGCATCTATGAAATACAGTTGTTTGTAAAGATGGCCTAATATCAGAGCAGCTGTTTATATCTAGAAGTTTCCTAGGATCATGTTAGCTAACTTTGGTGATATTTAATCATGTGGACTCTCTCCATGGAAGAAGCCCCATGTCATAAAATAAAGTTCTTTTATAAATTATTGCATCCAGTAAATAGAAGTAGGATGTTTTAGGCCTGGAATTCAAAAGTATGACCTCTTGCCTGTTTTAGCATAGTTAAGGACTGGTGCAGAAATAATATTTGCCCAGGGATTTGGTTCCTTTGATTCTGAGATCAATCCTTCTTGGCCTTGTGACTAAAAGTGAAAAGCTTTTTATTGACTTGGAAAAAATAGAATGCCTTACATGTTATGCAAACGTTGACTTGCTACTGCTTATCTGACCCACCTTGTCCAGAAATGCTGATTTCTCTTTCAGTCCATTTGTCTACTCTCCCCTCCATCCCACCCCCATGCCCTCAGATACCAAGGTTGGCTGGAACCACAGCATATTAAATTATGCTTGCATGTGTATTGATTGAAGCACCATTCTAACTTTTAAACTGCATGCCTCTGTCTATGTTTTTGTTTTATATACATGATGATAAATGGATCTGCTCTGTTGATTCTAAATTTGAGCTGCAACTCTGTGCACATATAGTTTGGAAATGTGAAATGAGAGCTGGACTTTTAAAACATGGTGCTTAAGAACTGGGCAAGTTAATTCTCTCTCATAAGGCCCTAACCAGGAACTGTCCTAATGCATTGGAGTGTATCATGATTCTCGGCTAACAGAGTCAGGGATTTATCAACTGGGAAACTTGGGAGTTATAATCCAAAATATATGGAAATTGCCTAGTTTTAAAAGTCTGAGGTACATTGATGTAGGTACAGGTAGTCTTTGACTTACGAGCAGTCACTTAGTGACTGTTCAAAGTTAAGATCTACCTGAAAAAGGGGACTTAAAATCCAAATCCAAAGTTCTGACAGTCACCCCCTGCCCTCCCAGCTACCTGACTACACTTTGGGTGTTTTGCAACACAGCCATAGTTATGGCTGTTTGCAACATTCTCTAGTCACATGACTGTTTTACAATGGTTTTATTGAAAACCCAGTACTTCTGGTTTTTTGGGGAAAACCATGCCCATTGCGATCAATGGATTCACTTAACAAATACTGCAAAAAACTAATATTAGGACAATCAGATGATGATCCATTTTATGATTGTTACAATTTACAACCATAATGGGCAGGCTGCATTATGGTTGTAAATCAAGGACTACCTGTACACAATGTTATCAGTATTAATTGGATTGGGGTAGATCACAAGTGGAAAACCTGCAGCCTAAATATCTTTGTCAGACCTGGAAGCCATCCTTCTACTTTTGTGCCTTCAGGCTTCAGGCTTGCCACAAATCCTACTGTGGGAAATTGGGAGGGGGATTGCTCAGAGGGCAGAAAATATGTAGTCACAATAAAATTCTTTATAGAAAGTCAAGGCGTTGAGAAGAATGAGGAGGTATCTTCTGTTCTGGACGGTACCTGATTGGATGTGTGGTGGACATGTAGGAGAGTTGCAAGGTCTTGAACTTTCTTTTGGGTGTGGAAAACCCGGAAGCTGTCAGATTTGGGTTTTCCCAGATGTGCCAACATGACATCTCTAATAAAAGTTAGCTTTGAGGAACTTCAAGCCTCGGAGTTTGATTTCATTGAGGGTGTTACTTGGAACCTTGACATTAACCCGAATCTGAGAGAACTTGCCTCTTTCCCACATGTCCATCACACATCCAATCATGTACCATCTGGAACAGAAGATACCTCCTCATTCTTCTCACCACAGATGCAGGGCACAATGGCCTTGACTTTCTATAAAGAATTTTATTGTGACTACCTATTTTCTTCCCTCTATGCAAACCCCCCTCCCAATTTCCCACAGTAGGATTTGTAGCAGGCCTGAAGCCTGAAGCCACAAAGGTAGAAAGATGGCTTCTAGGTCTGACAGTCTTCTCTTTGCAGCTTTTGAGACCCCTTGACCATGGCTGATGCAAGCCAAATGCATTGTTTCCTGTCCTTTTGAAATGGGAAACAAAATATTGCTGTGGAAGTCCTAAAACAAAACAAAAACCTAAAAGTTTGTTTGCCATATGCATAATGTGGCTGCACCTTTTTTGGATCTGTTAATACCCTCTCAAATGTTGAATGAGATACTCAGCCACTAAAAGGTTGCCCCTCCCTAATATCAATGATATCTTCAGTACTTTAATTTGTATTTTCTCAAGTAACTCCAAAACATCTAAAAGCAATCATTTTATTGCATGGAATAATAACTTTTACTAGGGTTTCAAAACAAGTTTCCCCAATCTGGTGTCTCCTAGTGGAAACAGTGGCCATAATCACAGTGGCCACAGTCACTGTGTCACAATCATGGCCAATATGGGAATTCCAGTATCAGATTGCCAAAGGCTGCTTAGAAGATAGACCAATAGTTCATATATATATATGAATATATATATGGCTTCAGAAAATCCATACTGATTGTTCCATAAGGTAGACGAGTATTATTTTCTTTATTTGAGTGGAAGAATACTTTCTTGAAGCCATCCGATGTGAGTCAAAATGTGAGGCAAAATTATTTATAGTTGCACTTCTTAACAACAATATAAACTAACATTGGCTTGTTTTGCTTTCATTTCTGTAAATGATGACAGCATAATAATTTCTCCTTATCATTTGATGGCAAAAATGGTAAGAAATTACATATTGCTTCATGTTGCTTCATGGCTGAGAAAGGGCAGGATCCTCTCTTCCAGAGTTTGGACTAATATGAACCAAATGTCCTCAAGAAATGTGTTAGAGATAGAGCTTGGAAACTGCTTCCCTAAATGATGGCTTAGATGCCATTAGTTCTCCAAAGAAATGATTTATCTGAGATTCTTAGCAAAGCTTTCAGTCAGTTGCAATTTCTGCTGTCCCATGACATTTTGTGTCTCTTTTCTGTCTCTGTCCTCCAGGACTCTTTCCCCTGCAAAGTCCCCATCATCATCTACTGGCTCCATTGCTTCCAGCAGAAAGTATCCATATCCCATGCCTCCATTGCCTGATGAGGAGAAGAAGGCCCACAGAGCTAGTGCCAGGGTACGCTTGACTTCTTATTTGGTTTTAGTGGAAGGGCTATCTATTTGGGCACAGGTAAGAGGTCTTTGGTCTGTGATTGGGCTGAAATCGAAACCTGGATCAGTTGAGTATTTTAAAAATAGACAAGCAGGAATGGGCAAGCAAAGGCCCACAGTCACTCCTTTAGGGAAACTCAGAACATTAGACACTTAATTATTCCTACTAGAAATAGGATTACCCTGTTTCTGTTGATGCAGCAAGCGGGATCAAAAAGAGAAGATGGCTCTGACCCACTTCCATTGCGTTCCCCACCATTGGCAATATACTTTTATAGGCACATTTGGGGGGTATTGTCAAACAAGAAAGCAAAACTAAATCCCATTTCTGAAGAAACTGTTTCTGGTCTGGGAAATGGCAAGGGTTGCAATTCCACTGTACTGAAAGCTATCAAACTGGTGCAGGCTTTCCTATTGCATAAGCAACAGATAGAAACCACTGTCCTACAAGTAGACATTCTCTTTTTTCTTTTCTTTTTACAGCTATGGGAGACATCTATTTAAGTATTTAGCTTTCACCTGAGCTGTCACCAGAACTATTTACTTCAAATTTTATATAAATTCAGCATCACTGAATCACTGAACATTCATCTGCTCAGCAGACAACTGGATGGAGCAAAGATACAGATACTCACAGGATAAGCGAGTTCTCCCGTTGAAGGAAGACACTGATTTTCTACAGCTGATTCAAGTTTTGTGAATTACAAATAAAGATATTAACCTGGTATAGACAGAACTGAACATGCTAAGATACTGTGCATGATGTCAGATATTATATAGACATTCAGATACTGCTTTTGAAATCCCAATGGTGTTTTTTCCTGGTCTAACATGTCCCCAAATATCTAAAAGAGAGTGATTCAGAATTTGGTACATAATCATTTATGCTGTGTGCATGAACCTCTGTTTGCCACTATCCATGTGTAAGGGGTTACTCATTTTACTGTAGTAGAGTTAGCATGCAGGAATAAGATGTTTTTTTCCACAGCTGGGTTCTAAAAAGACAAAATATTTGACAACAGCTTCAACAAGAAAACAATGATTTTTTTTAACCTGTTACAATTACATTCTCAGTAAAAAAGCTATTTGTAGACAGTTGTGAAATATGAGCACTGTAGTTAGGTTTTTGCCTGAAGAGCGTGCTACAAAACTTAGGAGTCAAGTTAGATATTTCATGGCAGGTTCATGAATATAGCTTAGCTGCATGCAAAGGTCTCAGGTTCAATTTTATCTGCCAATAGAAACAAAATAATTCATTGAAAAACCAGGAAAGCACTAACAGCCTCTGTTTGATAATAGTGAGATAGATGGACCAATAGCCTAGTTGGATATAAGGTATGTATGATATCTGGCATTAAAGAAACAGCACTGCAGGAGGAAAAGTTGGCAATTATAGTGCTTTATTTTTCATTTTTTCCCCTCAAAACTGATTTCCTATCAAAATTACCCAGCCCTTCTATCTCATTTGTCAAAGTGCCATTCAGAATTAAACTTTGCCTCATATTCTAAAAAGAACTGGAACGAAGGGTCTAGAATGTGTCTAAAATTTAGAGAACACAGATTATTTTCCTCTTCCCATTAAAATCAATTGAATAAATCTAGATCCAAATGGAACCCATTTTTACCTATTTGGAACATCAGCCATTAATGTGAAGTTGGTCAAAACATTGTATCTGCTGTACATATTAAATACCTACTTTTTTGAAATCTACTCGTCTTAACCACCCAGTTCAATTTCACTTTTTAACCAAGTAATCATATAATAACTGTGTATGCTTGTACATGTTTTGGCCAAATAAGAAATGTTCAAATGCTTGACTGGATGACCAGAGATCATTCATCTCTGTGCAGTTGTATAATGATATGCTTTTCTGCTGGAATGACTGGAGGATTCTCATAATTTCTATTTGAATAGGATAAGGGAGAATAATGCACAACAGGAGTCATCAGAATGCAACATTTTTGTGAAGCTTCTAGGAACCAAGCATTGTGGGAGGTTGTCAGTTTTTCATAGAAGAGTTATCCTGCCTGTAAGGTGTTTCAGATGATATGAGGCATACAATATAAAAAGAGAAAAACAGTCAAACATGTATACAGAAAAAGATTGAATATCCCAAGGATTTCAATGCCCTCTTGCTAATTTCATATCCAAATTATGATGAGTTAAAGTAATTACCATTGTCCATATGTCTTTGGTATAGAGTTCTTTTCACCAGCTGCTCATAAGCAAGATTTAGATATGAAACTTTGGGATAGTAGAATTCATAATATATGTATGTCGGATCTGAGCATTATTTAGCACTGTGTGTTCTGCTTTAATATTCTTATTACGGAAGAGATTTGGGGAAAATAATTGCCTTATCATGCCATAACGGAAGGACAAGATTGGCAATATTGCATGGATAGGATCTAAGGGGTCTGCCTAATGGTTCTTGCAAAATCTTAACATTAAAAGCATTCTTAGGCATATAGTATCATTTAATATTTGACAGTATTTGGATAGGAATGTCATTTGTTTTTCTGAATCTTCTACCTCTTTCGCATAATTCCTTCTGTATGTGAAGTGCCATATATGGCCTTCTGTTGTGTAACTGGACTTACTGTAGGAAATTACACACTTTTTTGAGAATGTCAATTCTACAAGAAGAAAAGGTTCTATTCTAAAGTTTTCAACTGTAAATTATGTAAAACTTTAAAGGTATTATATTTATACGACTTTGCCAGTTATATTTATACAAAACTGGCTTTGCAGTCATAGCAGTCTCTAGAAAGTGGCATAAGGTTTTGGTAAGTATTTTGATTTGTACTAAATAGGAACCAAAATGCATAATGGAAATTCATCCATAAGAGAATGTCTAAAAGATTATAAAAGAATATATATAAATGTTTCATTTTGCAAATATATAGCGTGAGGCAGGGACGTGAAGGATGACTGCTGAAGTGAGACCTGGTGAAATTTAATTACCATTATAAGTCTTTTTCTTTCGTTTCATTGACTTTGAATCAAAGCTCTGTGCTGCCCTTCCAATCAAAGTCAAAAGGCTCTCCTCACAAGTTAAAGGAAACCTATAGTAGAGATAATCTTCCCCATCACTTTTAATTCTTGCTAATTTTTAGAAGCTTAACATGTGCCTTTTTGGATCTTTGGCTTGATGTAAGTCCATGTGTTGTTAGAAAATGACATTGTTGCTGTCTTCCATTTAAATTACTAAGACAAAGGAAGTGGGTTTTTTCCTTCCCTTTTCCTTTTCGGACAGAACTGAATGTAATGTGAGAATTGAGGTGATTGTAGATTGTTCACCGAGAAAATAATCATCCTCTGTAGTTAATTTGTAGACATTGTCATTGACCATTATTTGATAATGGCTAACATTTGTTAATACCCTGACACTTAATAATTTTAATGTAAAATGAAATATAATTTTAATAAACTGGCGTTTATTTCTATGGTCTAGTGCAGGATTTCTCTGCTTACAAGCTTGAATTGTCTTGGTATGTAAAATAGTGATGGATGCCAATCAGCAAAAGTGTGAATAAATCCAAGACAATGAAAGTTGGCAAATAGATTTTGAGTTCCAAGCTACTGTCCAGATAAAATGCTAGGAGGGATGTTTCTTTCAATTACTTCTGTTGCTGGTGTATTTCAAGTTTTGTGTTTATGATAAGAGCATAGCTACTTTCAAGATTTTCATTTGTTGTCTTTCAGTTGACATAAAAGGGCAATAATGGTTGGTTCCTCAGAATGGGTTGTATCCAAGGTGTAATGCCAAGAAAAAAAAATGGATGGTAGTTGATCTGCTAATGATGGCATGATGTACCACAAGTGCACCTGAAATAACTGCCACAAACATCATTTAACAACAAAATTATAACAAATGCTGGATTTTATACAAGCAGCAGAGGCTTTGTGGTCTCATATCACTGGATACAACCCACTGTTCTTTCTTCGTAAAGAAAATTCTTGGTCATGAAAATTTAATGCCTTTTCCTTTCACCTTTTTTATAGTTAATATCTTGGTATAATGTGGTTGACATAAGTATTTCAGCACTCTTCAGCTTTGTTTTGCTGTATAAGCAAAGAAATATGTAGAAAAAAGAAAATAAGAACATTGTCTCAATAATAGCTTCCAAACTATAGTTGTGTATTTGCAGTACTATTGCAAAGCAACAATACAGAATGGTTTTAATCAAAGGAAAAGCAACAGAATAGATTATCTGGGAATAAGTATGAATTATTGAGGTATCCCAATATATCTGTTTTAAAGGATATTTTGGCACAATTTACTTGAACAACCAAAGTGGTCAAAGAAGTAATTTCAACTTCCATAATTCCTAGTCAGTATAAGCATAGCAATGCTGAAGTTAGCATAATTTCTAAGGGTCAATTGAAACTAATGCATAGCAATGCTGAAGTTAGCATAATTTCTAAGGGTGAGTTGAAACTAATACTCAAAAATGACCATTAATACCTGGGAAATCAGTCCATTACAACTAGACCTCAAAATAAATCAGTCTCAAATTTAAAAAAATGCAGAGTATAGAAAAACTTCCAGAGCTTTATATTTGGATTTCTGTCCTCATAACTTTGCTTAAAAACAAAGATCACTTTTCCATTTTATCTGAAATATTGTCTTAGTTGCAAAGTGAATTTTGGATATGTGTTTATAATAGCTACTAATTACTTTTGTGCTACTTAGAAGGCATCAGCAATTCCACATGATGTGTAAACCTGGTTTAAAATGACTTTTTAAATCTGATAGTATTTACAGCAGTTCAGTAATTTTTTGGGGTCCCTCACCAGGTTTGCTAAGCATATCAGTCTTAACCTTCTAAAACAATTGGTTCTAATCTTCAGTTCTAATGAAACATAGCTTTTGTAAAACTTAATTTGAAATCCAAAAAGAAATCTAACATAGTTATTTGAAAGTTAAAAAAAAAGAGAAATAAATTAATATGGACTAGAAGACCTCCAAGGTCCCTTCCAGCCCTTTGATTCTAATAATGTAAGTGGGAAGCATTACAAAATCAAGACGAACAGACTAGTATGGGACAATTTTCCCTTACATCATTTTGACAATCAGGCAAGACGAAGATGGCACAGTGGGAATTAATGAATAGATTTGTAAATCATATTTAAATTACAAGTATGAAAATCAAAATAAAATATCCCTCTGGTCTTTATAAATTAGAAAAATGGCCATAGAAGTATTTTTTTAAAGCCTTAGAGGCCTTATGACCTTACATATTCAAATTTTTGAAGATATATTTTTTACAAACTATTTAGAAACACTTGTAAATATGCTTTACTGCCCTTTGGATGCTTAGTGGTGCTAAGTAATAACTGTAAAATATCACAGTTGTAATTCTGCAAATCCTAAGGTATCACATATCTTACTATGATACAATAATGCTGACTTGCCTAAATATTGAGAATATATATGTGCTAGGGCATATGGTCTGGTGCTTATTAAACTATAAATCTTTAAGCAAAAATGTACCACTGAGTTATCTGGCTACTGGTCACTATTCTAACATTCTATGGAAGTGTGCTGGCAATTTATTTTAATTTTTAACTATTAATTGTTGTAGTTTTTTTCAATATAATTACTACCATATTGTAAATCTGTC
The DNA here is from genome assembly GCA_012654045.1 of Ptyas mucosa. NCBI lineage: Eukaryota > Metazoa > Chordata > Lepidosauria > Squamata > Colubridae > Ptyas > Ptyas mucosa. Next base: position 4,318,066 of record WNWU01013629.1, on the reverse strand, counting down.
ACTAAAGCATTGTCAACATAAATACTTCAACATAGTTGGTGAAAAATATAGAAACTGGATTCTTGATGTAGTGTTTTTGTGTTGGTTATATTGTTCAAACAATTAAAATTATCCCTTGTGTAAAAAGCTGTATTTACCACTGGATATTGTTTCTATAATAGCAACTAATCTTGTGTTTCTTGAAACATTAAATTTTGTCAATGCAAAACTCTCCCCTTTCTATCACTGCAGTGCTGAATAATTTTGTTGTTGTTGTATCAAAATCCATAAAGCCAGCTTTCCTGTAATGGGACAAAATAATCTTTTTAATAAAGTTATAACCTGGGGATATGAAACCTTGCATATTTGAATCACCGTAGAGTTGCTTACTATGAAAATATTTAATACAAAATAATTAAATTGTTAGTAATGTATCATTATGTCAATAAAAGAGTGAGCTTCAAATCATGGCAACTGTACTTTAAAATGTTTAATAATTATGGTGTTGATCGAAGACTTGTTGGCTGATAAAATCTTGTCAATTCTCTAGTATCCAGAGTGGACTCAACGTTACTAAAAAAGGATAACAATAGAGTTCTTTAAAAAAAAATTAAAAATCCAGGTATGCTTTGCAAGATACAAGTGAGAGCTGGAAGACCATTACTGAAATTATGAATAGTTCCCCTTAGATAATTTTCAGAAATAAGTAAATATGTATTGTAAATCTGAAAAAAGGTGTGCTAATTGGCCTGGAAGAATTAAACTATAAACACAAATTTTAGCACAGCATTTTAATTTACAAAATACAGAAAAGGAATATGCTCAAGGTTGCACCATTTAACTTACCTTATAATTTCCAAATAATAAAGCTAAGAATTTAGATGGGTGATCATCTGTAGGCTAGGGATTATTTAAAGGTAATGGCAAATCCCTTCCGTACTGTTCCTAAAAAGCTAAAAGGACACAGAAGTATACTCTCTTGGTGCAGAAGAAACATAGCGGATGACATTGTAAAAGCATTCTGGCACAGCCTAAAGGAAAACTCAACAGTTTGCCTTTTGGCAAATGGATGTTCTATGACTTGCTATGCCTTCTATGGCAGTGTTATTGTAAATCTATCAACCAACCCCAAAAGATTAAGAATTCCTATTAAAAACTATGGCTAATTACTTTTGCTGCCATTGCTACTAATACATATGCATAATGCTGTATGTGTTTTTCCAGTTCAAATGCTAATACTCAACACCTCATTGAAACTACTCCAAGTAACACTTAAATTGCTGTAAATTTATGACTACTAATGAAACTATATCCAGAATGTTACAGCAAGGTACATGTAACTCTGACCAACTAATTCTTGTTTTATTTCATATGTAAGTCTTGAAAGCATGTATCACTCCTATTTAACCTACAGCCTGGAAAAAAAGAAGCTAGGCATAGCCCAGGGTTGTCAAACTGGATTTCATTGAGGTCCGCATCAGAATTGTTTGACCTCGGGGTGGGCAGCTCAACGTCACTCGTGTCGGTACTTGTGATGACCCGAGCGCTCTGCCAGCCTGGCCCTCCTGACCTCCATTTTTGCTGGCAGAGGCACTGCAGGCTGGTTTGCAGGGCAGCCCCATAAGCCAGATCTAAGTACCCCAGGGGCCAGAACCAGCCCACAGGCCTTGAGTTTGACACCCTTGGCATAGCCTATGGCCAGGTCCACAAATAAGGAAATAGGCAGCGCTTTCACTGTATGAACTATGTGGGAATTCTTAACAAATCAGAAGTTTGTTTTTTTAAAAATTTGATTTATATGCTGCCCTTCTCCGGAGACTCAGGGCGGCTTACAATGCGTTAAAAACTCAGCAGCTTGTCAAAAAAAGTTCAGCAGCTTGTCAAAAATTTCCCTGAAAATGCACTCCATTTAAATATAGATACTCAAAGAAATCCATATGGTTGTCTTTTTCCAATTGTAGATGAGAAACATCTAGAATTCTGGCAAATTAGAAATACTCAGGGTGGGCCTAGATGAGTCCTTGAGTTACGACCATAATGGAGTTCAAAATTTATGTTGCTAAGTGAAACATTTGTTAAATGAGTTTTGCCCATTTTATGAATTTTCTTGTCAAGAGTTGTTAAATGAATCATTGCATTTGTTAAGTTAGTAACATGGTTGGTAAGTGAATCTGGGTTGCCCATTGACTCTGCTTGTCAGGTCACATAAGCCGATCACATGACCCCATTGTCATAAATATAACCCAGTTGTCAAGCATCTGAATTTTGATCATATGGCCATTGGGGATGCTGCAATGGTCATACATTTGAAAAACATGACCGTTGTAACTGTGTGCCATTGTAACTTTGAATGGTCACTAAATGAACTGCTGTAAGTTGAGGACTACCTGTACAAATTGTAGTTTCAATGTGGTTCTTTGTAAGAAATTTAAACCTGTTAAACTTGGTCACCTGTCAATCTCTCTCTTATTAGGAAAAGTGGAAGGGAATAATTTAAAAAAAAATCTACTCTAATAATCTTCTACAATTACTCTAGTGTGTGTTCATTATAAAAGAATAATGTTTTTTTAATCAATAGGCTGTAACATTTTAGTCCATATTATCCTGATGGTACCATTCAATGCATACACAACCAAATATGTCAAGCAAAAGCATTTGTTAAAGCAGCTGTTTATTTAAAACAAAGGATGTGTTTTTCAAGAGACACAACATGAGAGTTGTGTTTATTTCGAGGATGGGAAAAAATCTTTATAGAGAAAAAATAATGTAGCCAAAATTCTTGTCAGCTGCCACTGAAATTCATGATTTGTGCACCAACTTTAATACACCTTGATGGGGGAATGTGTGTTTGAAAACAACAATTGAAATGTAGGCAATTATTCTCTCCCTGATCCCCAAAAACTGCCTTGCATGCAGATAATGTAATATAGCAGTAGCAGAGTCATATTAGTGAGGTGGAAAACCATATAAATGGTTAAAATAAAAAACTAAACTAAAATGGCAAATGGAACTAAATCAGCTCCCAATTGAGCAGGTTCTATGAAATAAACACCAAAATATTAAGACAGCCAACTGAACACTTAGACAAATATTTTGCTTACTACTTAAAAAGTGACAAACTTTTAGTTTATTCTGAGTTTTAAAAAAAAACTTCCTAGAAATAAACCTCTATCACATTTTACAAATTCATTTCAATACATTCCTATTTTAACTTCCTAGATAGTACTGATAACAAGGCATATTCCAATGTGATCACCTTTAAATGATACAGAAAAATTAAACGTAAACATGAATAATTTGTTTCCTTTTTTCCTCATGCAAATTATAAATATATAAGGCAGATCCACTCAAACAACATTTATTGTATTTCCTTCTTCCATTAGTTATAAAAACTATAAAACCATATTGATTAATATTTATAAAATATGCAAATATCACAATTTAGTTACACAGCATATAGGTTTGGCGCAAAGCAAAGTGATGTGGAATGTAGATCCATGCTCATCGGTCTATCTTCACTCACTCGTGAGTTAGATGCTCATGACACACTGAATAAACTGCCAAAAGAAAAAATTGTGTATCAGGTATAGTTTGTCATCACAATCTTTTTTTATACAATTATCCATTGCAAGATTGCTGTAGTACAGAGATAGAGGGACCCTATGAACCTTCAGCAGTTGGGACTCATTATTCCTAAAACTGTGTAATGCCTGATGAGAATTGAAAATTAGTATTTAAATTAGACTCCAACAGTAGATCATTACAATTACATAGACAACCGCTCACTCATTTTTAATATTGTAAATCATTTTAAACCAACTGGGGAGTATTATGGCTACCACTTAACAATATGGTCAATGCAGTGGCACTTTCAAGTACCATCTTGATTTGAAGAACCGTAGGATCATTATCTAATGGTTGTCAGTTCTTGCCAAGAAAGACTGAAGTTCTTTAAGATACTGATCTATACTGCCTGACAGCTTATACATCTTTTAATGACTTTGCTAACTACTGGAAATATACTTGGCATTTTGGGGGAGTGAGGGAGCAAGTTAGGACTTCAGTAAAAACTAAGGCTCACAGACTAGCATCCAGCATGAATCTAGTGCAATCCAGCATGTGGCGGGAGACAGTCTATTAGAAAATGCCTGACACTAAATCTGAATAGCACATGTAGCCTGATGATACATGCTTTGTATACAAAAAACATTAGCTTCAATTGACAGTGTTCACAAGTAAGGCTGGAAAGGAGTCTCCCAAAATCCAATATTCAAAAGCTACCAGTATATTGAACTGTTGTCACTATTGGCAACAGTGTCTTATTTTGTTTTGGGCCCCAAAATAAGCACTAGGGCCATAATGGCGAACCTATGGCATGTGTGCTAGGTGGCACGCAGTGCCCTTTCTGTGGGCACTCGAGCTGTTGCCCAGTTCAGCTCCGCCACACATGCACGCATGCCTCCCACTGGCCATTGAGTTTCTGCTGCGCATGTGTGGGGTGGGGCGAGTGTGTGTGGGCCCTACGTACGCATGAATGGGTGTGTGAGTGCATGCTTGGGGGCCAGGCACGCATTGCATTTTGGGGGTTTGGGCATGCGTGTGTGCATTTGCGCGTGTGTGCGTGAAGTTCGGACACTCAAGTCTGGAAAAGGTTAGCCATCGTTGCACTAGGGCTTATTTGCTGGGGTATCTTATTTTTTCCCCATGTATAGGAGGCCCACTTCTGCTTGCTTGCCAGTGCTGCGGTGAGGCAGGGGTGGTAGAGCTGCCTCATGCTCCCTCCACCAGATTATCTCAGGGCCTCCGAAGCCAGGCCACCCATGCCCCGACACCTGCCTTGCCTCATGGCAACGACTATAACACACAGCCTCCTCCTCCTCCATTGCAGCTGCAAACAAGCAGAAGAAGGGGGCCGGTGGCCACATGGGCTCCTGCTGCACATGGTTGCTACTGCTGCATAGAGCCATTTCACCACCCCCGAAAGTGGGTGGTGCACTATGAGCAACCAGACAGAATACAGGCACAAATGTAAAAAAAACTCACACTAGGGCTTATTTTTGGGATAGGTCTCATTTTTGGGGAAACAGGGTAGCTATAAACTAGTTACTTCCATTCTGGCCCTCCAATTATATTAACCTCCACTCCTAGAATTCTCGCCAATTGCCATCAGAAATCTGGGAACTAAAATACACACATATGGAAGACGTACCAATTTGGGAAAAGTTGGTGTAAGATAGACTGGGCATTTTAGGACCATAGATCACCTCTGGCCCTTTGTTCTAATCCAGCCAGGGGTGGAGCGGGGTGGGTGGGTGTCAGCAGCAGGAAGGACAGTCTTCCAAAACAGTTCCAGTTTCTCATGTGGCCCCCTTGGGAAAATTTATTGCCCACTTCTAGTGTAGGCAATAAGGTGTTAGGCTGATCATGTTAAGATACGGCTTTCACTGTTGCTATATAAAAGACTTATGATCCTCAAGGTCAACCATTATCCGGGAATAGCTTCTAATGAAGGCAGGGCACAGCTATAAGATTTTATAAAAAAGTTCAATGGAAGAAGGGATATCTAATATGAAAACTAATTTCAACAACTGATACTGAAATCACTGTTCATAGCACTTAAGGAAAAACATTTTGCATCTCTAGCTGGAAAGACCTATTAGGACCACTTACATCATCATATTGGAAATTCACCATGCCTTGCTGGGTTGCATCCCTTCTTCGAAAACTATCTGTAAAGAAACAAAATAAAATAAAATGAATTAGATGGCAAATCACATGTTAGGAGAAAAAGCATAGTCTATTATAACTGTCAGTTTCAGAAAAACCAACTAAAAGTTGACAAACACAAGAAATTGTTTTTGAACAATAGCAATAGTACTTAGACTTATATATTGCTTCACAGTGTTTTACTGTCTTCTCTAAGCGGTTTAGAGTCAGTATATTGCCTCCAACAATCTGGGTCCTCATTTTACCAATCTCGGAAGGATGGAAGGATGAGTCAACCTTGAGTCGGTGAGGATTGAACCCCTGGCAGTCAGCAGAATTAGCCTGCAATACTGTATTCTAATCACTGTGCCACCATGGCTCCAGATCAATTACCTACTCATTAATTTAGGCCCAAGGGTTAAAATATTAATACATAAATTCCACAACTTGTAAATCCACAAATTCTAATCCCTTATCCATCAAAGACAAAGATTTTTCTTTGCTACGTTTGATGCTCTTAAAAAATTGTATCAATATGTTTTAACCTGGAAGGAAGATTCAGAAATAGAATAAGGTACTTCAAATATTGGAATGTTTTCAATGTCATAGACAAAAACAATTTTGGAGTAAAATTATTAGGACTAGATCTGATGGGTTTAAACTACTATGAGATTAAAACTCAGTTGAACCTCGAGCAAAATATTAACAATATTAATATTATATTAACCAGGGCCTGGTGGCTCAGCAGACTAAGGCAGTGTTATTAACTGTTATTAACTTCAGCTGTCTGTAATTACTGTAAGTTCGAATCTCACCAGGCTCAAGGTTGACTCAGCCTTCCATCCTTTCTAAGATAGGTAAAATAAGGACCCAGATTGTGGGGGCAGTAAGCTGACTTTGTATAAAATATACAAAAGTATGAAGGCTATTGCTTAATGCATTGTAAGCCGCCCTGAGTCTTCGGAGAAGGGCGGCATATAAATCAAATTAAAAAATAAATAAATAACGACAGGCTAGCCATCCAGAAAAGTCTTCATCCAATGATTGAAAAGCCTTCTGTTAAAGATGGTTTATATTTGTTTTCCTAAGATAAACGGTTAAACTGGATGGCTTACATAGCCCATTTCATCATGCTTTGTGTTTCAGAAAAAAACAACAACACTTGACTTGATAAAAGGAGAAATTAAATACCAGTCAAATTCAGTAATTGTTGTGAAGCAAATCATACCAGTAAGAGCTCTGAGTTTTACACAGCAGGCTATATAGTCATCAAAACTGATCTTTCCACGACAGCTGTATCGTTTCACAATTCCATTGATGGCCTGTGGACTCAATCTAAATCCTAAATAAATAAAAAGGCACAAAAGAAAGCAAATATGTTGAATATCCTATATCAGAAATATCCTTTATTGGGTAATGTGTATTAAACTGCAAGATGACTGTAAAAAGTCAGACGGACAGTTGCTTTACTGCGAAACAGAACACCACTCTCTAGCATCAGTTTTTATTCCAAATTATGTTTGTAGAAGTCTGAGAACATGAGGAAGTCCTGCAAAATAAAATAACGGAACCATAATTGATATCAATCTTTACCCCCCCCCCCAAAAAAAGGAAACCTCCAAAGAAACCAAGTGGATATATACAGAACTTTTAAAATGCTAAAAGGAAATGGAATGATGTACAGTCCCAAAAGAATAACAACAATTAGGAGGAGGAAGTATAGATTGGTGATAAAACAGTCAAGCCATAGTTCTTGCTAGAACTATACCAGCTTAATAGATTTCTGGATCTAATGGCAAGTGCTATTCCTATTCAACTCTGTCTTGGTCATCCCCTTCTGGAATACTATATTCAGTGCAAAAGAGCTAGTAACAAATCTGAATTCAGAGAAAAATTTCTCTGAGATGATAGAAAGTGAAAGCTGATGATTAATGGTTAAGGGGACTTAGTATATGTTGTTTGTAGAACAGAAGATTGAGAGGACGTATATTAACAGTTTCTATTACTACAGAAAGCAAGTTTTACAAAGACTAGACTAGATCAATCTTCCCCAGTCTGATGCAATTTTAACATAAATGGAGAATTCTGGGAGTTGAAGTTCTGAGAAATCAGAAGAATTACAGGTTAGGGGAGATTCGGGATTCTTCTGTAGGTTTTTCCTGTAGCCATTAATCCCAGCCAGAGAAAAGTTCTACAACTCACCCATGGACAACAATGCTTTTTGCAGCTCCTGAGAATCAACTGTGCCACTGCGGTCTGCATCCACACTCATAAAATGTTGCCTCCAGCCATTCAGTATAGCCCAAAGCTCTTTAAATTCATTGAAGCCCATTGTGCCAGACATGTCTCTCTGGATTATTGTTAAGGATCAAACCATACTAATAGTAAAACAAATGCAAAATACTCTTTATTGTTTACAGGATTGCAGCTCTGATATCAAGGGGAGATGATCACTCAGGACTTACTTTTGCGCTGAAAAATCATTGAATTCAACTGCAATTCTTTACACATTTTGGAGCAAAACCTATGGAAATCAATTTATTTCTGAGAGAGAGAGAGAGAGAGACAGGATAGAGAGAGAGAGAAGGGAGAGGGAGGGAGAGAGAAAGAGGAAGAGAAGGGAGAGGGAAAAGGATACCAGTGAACCACTTGGATAGAAAAATAATAGCTAAATTTCTAAAGTATAGGCAGAATCTACTCAATTTTTTTTAAAAAATTATATTTATATGCTGCCCTTCTCCGGAGACTTAGGGCGGCTTACAATGCGTTAAGCAATAGCCTTCATACTTTTGTATATTTATACAAAGTCAGCTTATTGCCCCCACAAACCGAGTCATTTTACCCACCTTAGAAAGGATGGAAGGCTGAGTCAACCTTGAGCCTGGTGAGATTAGAACTCGCAGTAATTGCAGGCAGCTGGATGTTAAATGCTGCCTTAATAGGAGGCATTAGCCTGCTACGCCACTCAGGCTCCTCAATTAGCAATGAAACAATGAAACATTAAAACTCTTCTGCTATGGAATATTCCAGATTTCATACCCTAAGGTACAAACGGTCAGAATAACAGAGTTGGAAGGGACCTTGGCAATCTTTTAGTCCAACCTCCTGCTCAGGCAGGATATCCTGTATCATTTCGGACAAATGGTTAGCCACTCTCTTCTTAAAAACCTCCAGTGTTGGATCACTCACAAATTCTAGAGGCAAGTCTTCCCACTGATTAATTGTTCTAATTGTCAGGAAATTGGGAGGGGAAAAAAACCATCTCAGAATATTCTACGTAAAAGCTAAAAGTGATTTCAGCTGCCAAAGTGTTCTCCATTACCTGAAAGCATTTCTTCCAATCCACAAATGCATTAGAAATCAGAGTTAGACAAATGAAGGATACATCAAGCATGGAGATCATGAGTCTGCAAGTTTCTAAATTAAAGGCTGTTTTAAAAAACAGGACAATAAGTAACAGATAAAGACATCTATGCTGTCACTAATTAATGTGTATTATTTCTCTCTGCAATAAACAATTTTTAAGACAGAGCAATAGTATAAACATTTTCCTATAATACTATGAAATTTCCACTGATTCAAATACAAGTAAAAGTTACTTAATCAAATTGATTACTTTATCAAATTGAACTTGATCACTAATGACTAGATAATCCTCGAGTTATAAATTCACTTAGCGACCATTTGAAATTACGACATCCCCAATTATTTACGACACAGTCCTGAGGTTACTAATGTTGCAGCACCACGACAGTTGCTCACCCTTACGAACGACTGTAGAAGCACTGAAACATTTGCCCTGACTATTCCCCATCCCCACCCCTAATGGATATCCATAGACACTGGGCCTGTGTAGACTCGCTTACCTTGCAAAGATCTAGTGAACTGTGTCCTCTCCAGCCTCTGCTGCGGTTTCTTTGCCTGCATCTCTGCAGATTCTGGTCGTCTTTGCAAACGGTTTTTGACACGAAGCACGGAAGCTGGGAAAGGCGCGCGTGGTGCTCCTGGCCTCCGTTCTTCATGCCGAAAGCCTTGAGAAAAGCCAGAGAAGCCTCACAGGGGTGAATGATTGCATTCCGGCAGGCTTCAGTCATCTTTGAAAAAGCTTTTGGTGTGAAGAATGGAGTCCAGGAGGGTGTGCGCGGTGCTCCCGGCCTCCATTCTTCACGCCAAAAGCTTTTTGCAAAGACAACCGAAGCCTGCCTAGATGCAATCACTCGGCTGCTTTTCCTCAAGGCTTTTGGCACAAAGAATGAAGGCTGGGAGCAGTACGCATGCTCCTACCCCCCCGGGCTCCCAAAAGCTTTTTGCAAAGATGACCATAGCTCAGACGACCATAGCTTGTTGGAATGCAATCATTTGCCCCTGCAAGATTTGGATGGCTTTCCTCAAGGCTTTTGTCACAAAGAAAGGAGGCCAGGAGCACCGTACATGCCCCTCCCCGCCTCCATTCTTCAAAAGACAGCAGGGACGCAGGCAAAGAAAGCCACAGCAGACAGACTAGAAAGGACACAGTTCGCTTGATCATCAAGATCCTCCAAAATGCCTGTGGAGATCCGGTAGGGCAGGATGGAGAGGGGTGGGGGGAGCATATCTCAGTGGGTCAGGGGGACCTTGGGTGGTCACTAGGTCTGGTTTCCCACCCTGATGTGCACTTATGTGCATTTAGCAACCTGAGCATTTGATTAACGAATGCATTGGGTAAATCACGTTCAATTAACATGATCCCATTAATGAATTTGTTGGGTTATGAAAGTTACAAATGTAATTGGCAGGCTCTATTACATTCGTAAGTCGAGGACTACCACTATATGGACATGTCCATGTTATTTTCATGACATGTGGAAGTGGTTGACTGTTGCTTTCTTCCAAAATGCTTTTTTAACTTTCCAGTCTATTCTATTAACCTGGACTTTCATGGTGTACTTCGAACAAAGTATTAATCAGATCTGGCCAAGTCAAGGCAATGAGTTGTGATTTACAATACCCATAAAGCCAAATCACTGCCAAGCTAAATGGGACATGTGGGAATTCAACTAATCTTTGACTTCTCATTCAATTCAAGTGTCAGGATTCTAGTCCATGAAAATTAATACCATAGCGAAAGTCTTATACATAGAAGTGTTATTTAATTTGCCAAACTTACGTTTATAGGTACCAGCAATTCCTGACTGAGTCAGACATTTTTGTAGCTCATCAGCATCTATTTGCCCATCCTTTGAAAACACAAACAATGTCAATCCAGCTTTATTTTCTTATGCCCCAAACATTTCTCCTTTTCCCAACAAGATAATAGGCATTATGGGATCAAGGACATGATCAGATTGTGACATATGAATGGGGACATTCATATATAATGATACTTGGGCATAAAAGAACAAACAGGAATGTTCTCTGTGTCTTGGCAAGGAAATCTCTGATCCTTGGTTGCAACAATATACAATTCTTTCCAGTATTCCTTCTTCAATGCAACCTTAATAAGTGTAAATTACTGCTTTCCATTGAGATGAATGAATTGTGGACTGTAGCTGTGAAGATATGCCCACTGAGGAAAAAGTATGCAAAATTAATGCAAGACATATACTTCAAAAAGAGCTATATTGTACATTCCTTAATCCATTTTTATACTTTTATACTTTGCAGAAGATTTGAATAAAAAAATAAGAAACATCACATAACCAGTTTAAAAAATTAACTAACAACATATATCTGGATCAGCAATCTTATTACCAATACGATGGAAAATCATACCTGCCCAGCTACAGCAGCAAAATAACCATATAATGGATCTTGAGCCTGACCAGGAAATGCTGGTCCACCTGGAGCACTTCCATACTAGAAATGAAACAAAATACAATTATTAATTTTTTTTGCTAACCTAAATTGCAAATAACCAAAATGCAGGAATATTTAAGAAACATTTCATACAAATATGGTTTAAATTGACTGACAGCCTTCTATGTCTGACTGCATGTATCAACAAATATTTTACATTATCCAGAAAAAGGCCAATTTAATCCATCAGAATGCAGAATAACAGGAAAGGACCATGGACATCTTTTAGACCAACCCTCTGCTGAAGCCTATACCAGTCCAGATAAATGGCTGTCCAATCCCTTCTTTAGAAACTCTAGTGAGCAACCCATGTTCTGGAGGCAATCCATGTTTTCTTTGGTACTTTATATAGTTATAAGACAAGGAAGGAGATTAATTGATTGGTTAAACCAGTAAAAGGGGTAATATTTCAGCCACATAGTATAAAATTATTACTTAGGGGATATATCCTGAACCATCATAGGAATTTGGACAAAACACAGTCATAAGGCCAACTAATAAGATTTTGGGAGTGGCAGAATATTTAATCCATTGGCAAAGCACTATTCTATTTCTCTTCAAGAAAATTTCCCAACAATAATTGAAAATTCTGTGCACATATGTATATCCCATCACTTAGCCCCCGACAGAATAATTCATTCATATATAACAGTTTTAGACCAGTATAACCCAAAGCTTCTCATTTCTGTAACAAATGCACAAATTTTGTAATTGGAAAACTGAAAGGCATATATTAGGCCTTTCAGTTATATGAATCTTGAGATGGAACAAATTTATTTTTCATGAGAAGGGAAAAAACCCAGAGGACTAGAATCCAAAAGAAAAATACTTGGCTGGTTTTAGGAAATGAGAGCTCTGATGTCTGTAGAATATTCCTGAATACAGGTAGTCCCTAACTTACAACAGTTCATTTAATGACAGTTCAGTGGCACTGGAAAATGTGACTTATGACCATTTTTCACACTTACGACCTTTGCAGCAGACCCATGGACATGTGATCAAAATTCAGACACTTGGCAACTGGTTCATATTTTTGACAGTTTCTGTGTCCCAAGGTGATGTGATCTCCTTTTGCAGCCTTCTGACAAGCAACGTCAATGAGGAAGCCAGATTCACTTAACAAATGGGTTACTAATTTATCAACTTCAATGTTTCACTTAACAACTGGAGCAAGAAAGATCGTAAACTGGGGCAAAAGTCACTTAACAAATGTCTCATTTAATAACAGAAATTTGGGGCTCAATTGTGGTTATAAATCGAGGACTACCTGTACATATCTTAAAGTTGCTGAGTTACTGGCTGAAGGAAGGATTCGCTGGAGAAGAGCCTAATGCTGGGAAAGATTGAGGGCAAGAGAAGAAGGGGATGACATAGAATGAGGTGGCTGGATGGAGTCACTGAAGCAGTAGGCATGAGCTTAAATGGGACTCCAGAGGATGGTAGAGGACAGGAAGGCCTGGAGGAACGTTGTCCATGGGGGTCGCGATGGGTTGGACACAACTTCGCAAATAACAACAACTTGCACTAAGCTCCGTTTGTTTTAACAATGCTTTGTTGAAATAGCTATGGTACTGGCTTCATACCCTATATTAAACTGTGACCATGATTTTGCAAACCGAAATCAGGTTGTCTCATCACACTAAGCCAAAAGTAAGCAAAGCATCATAGTTTGGTACAATAGGCGAGGAAGAACGAAAATTCAAATCATTGTTGGCTGTAACACATGTACCTTTTCATTGTAATAAGCTAGAATTATCCAGAAACAAAATCTCTTAGCAGAACTGTTTGTTTTATACAAGGAAATGTGTTCTTTGTTTGGCAACTCTGTTCATTAAGTACGTTGCAAAGTTCATAGTTCACAAGTTGGTAAAAGGAAGTAAGTAGACATATACAAATTCACTGAGCGGGCATAATGAAAGATTAAAAAAACGATTAAAGCAATTGCTGACAGCCCCTTTGCATATGAAATCATAAGAAGATAGATCATGTGCAACATTCATAGTTATAAGTACTAGATTTTACACAGTACAGTAAGACAGAATCCAGCCTTACATGTTTGCCCAAGATTAATTTAAGAAATTATAGATGTAGGCTTAATATGGATATATTTGTATTTGATTTAACTATAAATATTTTTCTTATTATTGAAAAATTGTAAGTTTCCTGACTATACTCTCTGCAATACAATTAGCTATGGTTTTGGCTGGGAAGGGACAACTGGCAATCAAGTATCTCTAAAGGGCAGCAATGAGGAAGCTTGGTGATTAAGTCAACATTTCTTCTGATATGCATTTCAATTTTTATGCAGAAAAAAAAGCTAAAGCTACAAAAAAATGGATGACCAAAGTAAACACTAAATGTAGAATTTTTGATAGTAGATTTTTAATTTTTTTTAAAAAAAATTATATTTATATGCTGCCCTTCTCCGGAGACTCAGGGTGGCTTACAATGCGTTAAGCAATAGCCTTCATACTTTTGTATATTTATACAAAGTCAGCTTATTGCCCCCACAAACCGGGTCCTCATTTTACCCACCTTAGAAAGGATGGAAGGCTGAGTCAACCTTGAGCCTGGTGAGATTAGGACTCGCAGTAATTGCAGGCAGCTGGATGTTAAATGCTGCCTTAATAGGAGGCATTAGCCTGCTACGCCACTCAGGCTCAGGTAATAGATTGGGTAAAGGAGATACTAAACGAGACACTAAAAAAAACTTATTTGTATTCACCTTTTTTTTTTGCTTTCTCTTTCCATATAGTCGTAAGTAATGAATTATTGCACTTACAATGTTTTCAGAACCATGCATTAAATGCAGGCCCCACTTCTCTTGCCTTCCCAGAAGCATCAGTGTTATTTAGAAGTTAGTCCATTAAAAAAATAAAATTAGATCAGAAATACTAAACATCCCCTCCCAGCCATGAAGCTGACTGGGCCTTGAACAAAATCTTGTAATTCAAGTTCAACTTCTACAGAATTACTAGAAAATCAATATAGGGAGGGAAAGGTGACATGGTTCACTGCACTGATCTGTTTCAGGAAAGGATATTTACACAATAACCACAGAAAGTTGGTGCAACTCAAGTGTGAAACAGAAGTTCAACTGGGCAAGCAGAGATATCTTGGATATTTAAAATTTAATTATTTTTTTATTTAAATGATGATTTTCTGTTTAAAGCAACCCTTAAATAAGAGTGTGGGAGCTGGGCTAACTTGAGAATTGACATCGTGCCTACATGAGTTCTATTTCAACATATGCAGCTGAAATTCTACCTGTTATGACTACTTTAACTTCAACCGCAATAACACGGCTATCAATAGATACAAACTAAATGTAATCTGCTCTAATCTTGATTGCAGAAAATATGACTTCAGCAATAGAGTAGTAAATGTCTGGAACACTCTGCCTGATCCTGTTGTTAGTTTCTCTAGCCCCCATACATTTTACCTTAAACTGTCTACTGTGGACCTTACACGTTTCTTAAGAGGTCCCTAAAGGGGGGGGGGGTGTGCATACGCGCACCAGCCGTCCCTGTCCTACTGTCTCCATTTATATTTACTCATTTTATGTGTTTGTGGCTATGTTTTACTTATTTATATCCATTTATTTGTGCCATTTTTTTCATGTGTCCATGTCTATGTCTATACTGATACTTGTTTCCTTGTACTTGTTGACAAAATAATTAAATAAATAAAAATACTAAATAAATAAATCATTCAGCCAGAAATTAATACAATTCAAACCCTCCAACCACCTTACTCCATATTTTAGAGTACTATGATGCAAATAGAATAATCTACTTCTTTGCAATACTGTGCAAATTACACCGTTAAGTAGAAGCCTGGAGATCCCAATGCAAAGAAGGTGGCATTCGTTTAACTCTTGAAAAGTTATAGTTCGGTACACACAGAAATTAAAACTAATTCGTTAAAAAACACAGGATCTGCGACGAAGTCAAGATTCAGGGTTGCCTTTTGTGTAGGTTTAGGAAACTACACGGTATGAGCTATCTTTATTCAGATCACTATAGATGCCTTGCTTCCCCCTTAGCTAACAGCCTCTAGAAATTGCACAACAGGCCTTGCTCTAAAAACACAACAGTTTTAGCTTAGTATATCGATCTATTTACTGAATGCTATGTACTGGTTACCGAGCAACCAATAGCTTATTGGATTAATCAAAGATCCAGAAAGATATGGTTTAGCGAAATGTGCAAACCCCGATCAGTTGTACGGACAATTATTGGCAGAGCCGTGTGGAATTTTACAGAGGGCGGAGGCTTTTTCGAGTCTTCCTGTAAATCGGAAGCGGGACTTTTCTAAGCGCCCATCGCGCGTGGTTCCGCTTTGCAAATTTGCAAATTCCACCAGACCCCATCAAGTCAGATCCCTCTGGAGGGCCTCTTAAAGCGGCTTTCTGGCTCTGGGTTAATTCAGAGAGGTTTTTCTCCTCCCTTCGCGGTACCATCTTCCACATCCCTACAGCTCTAACATAATCAGCCAAACCGCTTTCAATGAGCGAACCAAACCATTCCCCGCAGACGCCAAATGGAGATGGCGCCCGGTCCGGTCCGAGGAGGCTCTTTTACGCTTCAAGATGCCTTACCCCTCCCTGGTAATAGCCGCCTCCGGGACCAGAATACGCCATCGTCTGCAATTCGTTACTCTTCGCAAACCACCGGCAACCTCCCTGTGACCTCTCGACGCTGCCCTAAACCGGAGGAAGTCCGGATCAAACCATTGTCACGAAAGGAAGGGATTGGAAAACGTTTCTCCGAGGGGAAACTGCGAGGGGCGCGCCGTTTCTGCCCATGGATTTGCCCTTCGGTCTCTCCATTTCTTGCCCGTATTGTATAAAATTGGGCGAAGCACCTAGCATTCGGTCCCTCCTCTTTTCTGATGAGAATGGTATAAGCCGGATGTCCTTTATTTTTTAAAAAAATATATATTGAAACTATGTTTGAGGTGGTGAAACTAAGTATTGAAAATCCTAGATGACAGTTCCCGGAGGAGGAATTAACAAATGTATGCGCGCCTGGATAATTAAGAATATTTGCTTTATGAACGTTCCAAGGATGATACGGACGTCGGAAAGGAAGAATAAGCTACTACATCGTCACGCCATACGTAGATACAGAACTTTATCATTTAGGAATCCGTGGGCTTTAATCCTTCAACGTAGGTCTTCCTCGTTGACGTGTTGCTGGCCTTACTCGTTACTCAGAAGTAGGTTCCATGTGCCTTGGTGGGACATTATCTCCCAGGATTACTTTCAGACATGTTCTTTATATGGCAGCAAATCCCAGCGTATTTAGAAGCGTGTACCCCAAATAAGCATCTAGGATTTCATCCTTTAATTCCATCACCTGCATAGAAGACACCAGAGGGACAAAAAGTGGTGGTGTGGTGCTGTAATGCAAGCACCTTTTCTACGAGTGTTATGATATTGCATGCACACCAAAAAGAAAGTAGCAATATCCTGATAATGATGAAGATGGTTTAAGGCAGGGCTGTCAAACTCACGGCCCATGGATCAGATGCGTAATGCGCTGGCCACGCTGCCCATATCTGGTTTAGCGAAGGAAAAAATTCACGATACGTCATGTGACGATGCCATGATGACACGAGTTTGACACCCTGGTTTAAGGGAAATACAGGTAGTCCTTGACTTACAGTCATATGTTTATCAACTGTTCAAAGTTATGACAATGTTGAAGAAAGGGATTTATGACTGATGTTTGTATTTATGATAGTTGCAGTGTCTCCACAATCACATGTTCAAAATTTGGACATTTTGTGATTGGCATGTATTTATCACCTCTGTAGTGTCCCGGGGTCATGTGATCGCCATTTATGACCTTCCCAACCAGCTTTCAACAAGGAGTGTCAATGGGGAAAGCCAAACTTGGTTTAACAATTGTGTGACTCACTTAATGATTGTGGCAAAAAAAAGGCCTTAAAATCAGTTGTGATTCATTTAATAACCATCTTGCTTAGATATGGAAGTCCCAGTCCCAATTCTTGTAACTCGAACCCAGGAAGTCAATTATTAATTTAAGCTAACTCCTATAGGACTATGGATAGTTTTTTAAGGTTGTCATATTTGAAAATGCCAATAAGGTTTATTCGATAAATCATGGTTTAGCATTTTATGTAAATTATTTAATCTTTACCCACACACAAATTATAAACCTTATCTTCAGAAAATATTGTAGAATATTATTTGCTAACAACCAAATCAATGTGCTACAATTGTGCTACCCCGAACCAACCCAATGATGCCCTTGAAGTGATGTCCCAGTGTTTGGAGGCTGTACAGATCTGGATGGGGAGGAACAGACTCAAGCTAAACCCATCCAAGACTGAGTGGCTGTGGTTTCCGTCATCCCATTATAGTCAATTGATACCATCACTGACTATTGGGGATGAATCTTTACCCCCCACAGAGAGGGCTCGCAACCTAGGTGTCCTCCTGGACTCACGGCTGTCTTTAGAAGAACACTTGATGGCTGTGGCCAGGAGAGCTTTTTATCAGGTTCCAGGCGACGCCAGTTGCGTCCCTTTCTAGATCGGGACTCGTTAAATACAGTCACTCATACCCTCGTCACTTCCCGCACAGACTACTGCAATGCTCTCTACATGGGGCTCCCCTTGAGGAGCACCCGGAGGCTCCAGTTGGTCCAGAATGCAGCCGTGCGGGTAGTTATGGGAGCAACGTGGCATTCCCATGTGGTTCCCCTTCTGCACGAGCTGCACTGGCTCCCTGTGGTCTTCCAGGTGCACTTCAAGGTTTCGGTTACCATCTTTAAAGCGCTCCATGGCTTAGGATCGGGATATCTTCGAGACCGCCTTCTGCCACCAATAACCTCCCACCGACCAGTACACTCCCATAGAGAGGGACTTCTCAGGGTGCCGTCAGCCAAACAATGTCGACTGGTGGCCCCCAGGAGGAGAGCCTTCTCTGTTGGAGCACCCACAATTTGGAATGAGCTGCCCTTGGAGATACGATTAATCCCAAATCTCTGGGCTTTCCACCGGGCCCTCAAAACATTCTTATTCATGCAAGCCGGCCTGGCCTAACCTCCCTTCAAACCATTAAATTCTTTAAATTTGGATCTACCCTATAAATTTGAGAATGTTTTAATTTAATTCCATTCTATATCAATCTATTCAATTGTATTTTTAATCAGTTTCTGATTATTTATAGTCTGTATTTATTGTTTAACTGTTCACCGCCCTGAGTCCTTCGGGAGTAGGGCGGTATACAAATCTAATAAATAAATAAAAATAAAAATAAATACAACAAAATACTTATTTTAAAAAGATTAATGGTCAATGGATAGCCTACATAGGAGTAGTTCAAGATCACTTTTTCATATTTCTGTATCTTTGATTCTTTTTTAATGTATTAATTTATAAGATTTACACTAAATTAGTGTCACTTTTTGCAAAATCATTGGATCAATTTTGGTCAATGATGGGTATGTCACAAGTCTGCTAGTCCTACATTTACTTAGAAGTAAATTTTGTATTTTTTTTCAGTGTTTTCTAGGGAAAGTGTATCAGGAATGCAATCCTATTTGCAAAGTAATTTCTGAAAGAAGACAGAAAAGAAATGATAAATTAATTTGTGACACATTATTTGAAGATATTAAAGATCAAAGTTGTTATTGTTTATATCTTGCTTCCAGTATATCTTAATGGATTTTTTTAAAATTAAGCTTGAATGATGAGACTTTAAACATTTGTTTATAGGAATGAAATCCTATTTGATTTAATGAAGATTTCTAACCGTTATGACATGGAAGTTTTCCAAAATAAGCTCTCTAGAATTACAGTAAGTATACCTAAGAGCACACCTATTTCTGTTCTGTATGCAGAAACTGGCACATACTAAATTAAGGCCAAAAGAACTGTTAGTTTCTTGTTAATTACTAGTTAGGCACATCATGTACTTTTTGAATCCAATTGTACTTGTTGGTTTATACTCTTAACTATTCATCTGCATTATTTTGTTTTTTTTTCAGAGATTTTTGGAATTTAAATAATGTAAACAATAGTTCACTAAATAAAACTGATTTTAGACATTTTGCTCATTTTTCTAAATTTTGATATATTATCCTTTGGTATATCTTTAATACAACCCAAAGAATATTGTGAATACTGTTTATTTAATTTTTATGTAGACTAATATATTTTAATTATGGTTGGTTCAGTGGTGGGTTGCCCCTGGTTCAGACTGGTTCTATAGAACCGGTAGTAAAACAGGTGGGAGGCTCCGCCCACTGACCCCGACATCATCAGAATGCTTCTGTGCATGCACAGAAGAGGGCGTGCGCGGCCCTTTGCGAACCGGTAGCAAAGGTAGGTAGAACCCACCCCTGGGTTGATTATAATTCTGGCTTGACAATTCTGGGAGTTGAAGTTCATAACTCTTAAAGTTGCCAAGGTTGAGAAACACTAGTTTAGTTTTTTGAGCACATTGAGAGAAAGGTGTCTTAGCATCCATCTGAGTAGCTGAATTACTCTTACTGTTAGGAAATTTGTTTTCCAACATTCATTTGGAAACTGCTTCCCTGAAAGTGATATTTCTTATCCCCTCTCCTGGACTTTGGCATAATAGAGAACAGGTCTTAATATTTTTATGTGTGACGACATTTCAAATATTTGAAGAGTGCTATCGTATTTCATCCACATCACCTATTTTCTTTTCTCAATAAAAATGTTCCAGCTCCTTCAGTTTCTCTGCATATTTTTAATCCATTATCATCCAATTTGCCCTTTTTGAAATTATTAATTTTTTTTCTGAAAGATTCAGATATATTATCCAAAACTGGATAAAATATTAAAGGTGGGGTTTGACCAATACAAAATATATGAAAGTTTAATATACTGTGACTTGGAAATTATAATTCTGTTGATGCAGCCTGAAACTGCATTTGTTTTTTTAAATCTGTTTCAAATAAAAACACTTTGCAATCAGTTGTTGATCGTTCTTCCAGCTATTGTTACCAAGGTATATATTTCCCACAAGCTATAAGTAAAGAATTTGCTTTCAGCTTCATTAAATTTTATTTTATTAATCTATTTCCTTTAACATATCACTTTTACATAATCCCATTTAATTTTGTGACATCTGCAAATTTGTAAACATTACTTCCTGTTGAAAAGTGTAGGACCTCAGAATGAATCTTGTTGCACTCCACACTTAATACATCCCACTGATTTGATAAAAAAACATTGATGAGCATCTTTGATTTTTCAAGTCAGTATGCTACCCACTTCACGTTTCCCAGTCTGCTAATGAGAATATCATGTAGTAATACTGTTGCCAAAAATAAGACCTATCCTGAAAATAAACCCTACAATGTTTTTGTGTGTGCACCCAATATAAGCCCTACTCTCCAAAATAAGCCCTACTTAAGTGCAAACGCAGCTGCCTGCCCGCTGATTCCGCCTGGTTGCTTGTCGTGCCATGGCCATGAAGTGAGGCGGGGTGGAATTGTCCCATGTGTCCTGCACTGGTTTATCTCAGAGCCCCTATAACCAGGCCATCCATATCCTGACACTTGCCTCACAGCTGTGGCCCGTCCAGCAGGACCTTGCATGGCTGGCAGCCCACTTCTGCTTACTTGTGTGGCTGCAACAGAGTAGGAGGCTGAGCAAAGTGTTGGTGCCAAGGCCATGAGGTGAGGCAGGTGTTAGGGTGTGGATGACCTGGCTGCAGGAGCCCTGAGGTAAGCTGGTGAGGGGTGCATGGGACAGCTCCACCCCCCCCATCTCATTTCGTGGCCATGGCATCAGCACATTGCTTGGCCTCCTGCTCTGTTGCTGCCGCTTGAGCAAGCAGAAGAAGTGAGCTGGCAGCAACTCAAGGTCCTGTTGGATGGGGCTGCTGGAGCCGCCGCAGCGAGGCAGGTATTGGAGCATGGATGTCCTGGCTGCAGGGGCTCTAAGGTAAACTGGTGCGGGACACGTGGGGCAGCTCCACCCCTCTGCTTTGTGGCAGCACTAGTGCACTGCAGGGCCTCCTGACTCGCTGTGAGCAAGCAGAAGAACTGGGCCTCTAATGTACTCTTAAAATACATGGGGAAAATAAAACATTCCCCCAAAATAAACCCTAATACTTACTTTGGAGCCCCTAAGAAAATAAGACCAGGTCTTATTTTTGAGGAAACTCAGGTATATAAAGTATTTTTCTAAAATTAAAGTATCTACAACATTTCCATGATTTACTAAGGAAGTTGTTTGGTTAACAATAATGGTAGATTTGCTCTTGACAAATCTATGTTGACATCTGGTAATTTTGCCATTGTCTCATAGAAGCTTATGTGTTGCTTTCTTTATCATCTGTTCCAGAATATTTGAGGGCATTTATGTTTATTTGGCTGGATTCTCATTCTTTTTTTTTGAAGACAGGGCAATTATTTTCCTCCAGTCCTCTGGCATTTCTCCTAATTTGCTGCTGATGCAACTGGAAAGGCCAGCTGGCTAATTGAAAATGTGCAAAAAACAAGATGGCTCTCAGAGAGCATCTAAGCCAGAATTGGAGTTGGTCAGTTCTATTCTGTTACTAATGAACTAAATCTTGGTCTTCTCCAGGCACCCATCTCATTAATCGGTTTATTAAACCATGTATTACATTGTGCTTTCATGTTTATATGTTTCATGTTGCTGATTGCATAATGTGGCAGTGCAACATAAAACACTTGGGAATTAGTAAAAAAAATGGGGCAGTATCAGTTTATGATGGGATGAAACTAAGTCCAAGCAACCAAAGTAGGCACAGGTTCCCAGCAAACAGGTTGATATTAGACTGATTGGTCAGAAGGCAGATTGACCAAAATTAGTTTACAGATCCTCTGGAACCTGAAGAAAAATTGTGGCCTAAACCAGTTGCATGCCATGCCTGTTTTGTACCAATATTTTCTGTCTTCGGTCAGCAATGTCAATTTTGGTGTGATTTAATTTGTATTCACTGAAACTCGTCTCAGGGATTTGTATTTCAGTTCTCTCAACTGTCACTGTGTTGTTTGGTGAAAAGCCATCACTTTATTAAAAGTGTTGTTTGCAGAAGTCTTACGTATAAAGTTCTATTATTCTTTTCTTGTCCTCCTATTCAAACATACTTCCTTGCTCTTTATAGTTGATCTTAAATCTTCTCTACTGATCAAGAGCAAAAAGTATCTGAATGACAAAGAAATGTTTCTCCTTCAAAGGATTTTATTTTATTTTTTGAAACATATCAAGTATAAATGCTGATAAACAAATTGGGAAACCAAATCTTGGAAAACAAAATACATGTATTTTTAGGGATACAATACAAATACAATTTGCTAATACACAGTAAGAAATTTGAATTAAATTCCTTGTTTGTTATTGATTTAGCTTATGAGTTTGACTTAAACATACATGATAATGAAGCATGAAATATTTGACATTGTTAAATATTATTAGGAATTTGCTAACAGAAGAATACTCAGGCTGTGGAATCTGGAAAGTGAAATCTGATGTTAGATCTCTGTTCCAATTTGCCTCTGTACTAGCTTTCTTGGCTGATATTTTCTGAATCGAGACAAGTATCGAGTAGCAAGATGAATGTGGGTGGATTCAAAGGACTCTCAGTCCCCATTTTTTCCTTGATCTGGAAAAAAACCCCTCAAGTAACCACTTGAAAATTCTTCTTTCATGTGTCTTCCTGCCAGTCTGCAGCAGGCAAGATTTGTATTAGAATCAGGGAATATTTCAATGTTTTGTATTGCTTTTTCATGTTTTGTTAAGTGCACTTTAGTAAGATTGGATTTAGCATTTCTTGTTCACATTCTTGACTGTCGAGTGCAGAGTGTAGGATTTTCTTATGCAACCCTCCTGTTAAAACTCACAATAAAATCATAACTTCCTATAGATAAAAGAAATTTCTTAATGACAGATATTCATAGAAAGAAAAAGCAATTTGTATGTAGGTAGCACGCTTGGCACTGTAGATATTATATTTTTAGTGTATTTAGATAGGATATGTTGGCTGGAAAGCTACTGCTGGTCTGACAATCCTATAACCATTTTAGTTTTCTGAGCATAATCCTGAAAACTTGCAGAAATTCATTCCAAATGTCATGGATGTGGTTTATAAAGTTCTTCCCCGATCACTCACAAAAGCTCATACTCAAGATCCTTTTTTCAGTGTATCTCCACTGCTTAGTGCTTTGACTATGTTCAGTCCTTTCCAAAATATACAGATTAACAGGCATTAAGGAATTATACAGATGACATTTCTTTGGTGTTCTGATTTCTGTTTGAGTGGTTCATATTTTTGGATTTTCTTTCCCAGCCCTGTCGAATTTTGGTTAATGGTCTATCTATACATGGAAATATTAGGAAAAACTTAATGAACAACACAATGCAAGGAATAATGAGAGCCAGCAAATAAACTGGAGGAAGGCCCCACGGGTATGAGCGTTGATTCAAGAACCTCTTCCCACCATATCCCAGTGTATGGGCAGTACACAAAACTAGTGTAAGGTAGCCCAGATAGGACTGTGAAAACAAAGAAACAAAACAATGGTTAGCAAACAAATACTAACTTCTGAATGCATTTTCTAGGGAATTGATATAAAAACTGTTAGAAAATTTTAAGTTGCTATCCAAAATTGGACCAAACTATCATTTGCTAGAGTTTCCAGAAATACAGCCCAACAGAGTACATTAAATAGATTAAATTATCCTAGATTAGGGCTGAAAGGTTAAGACCACTGTATTTATTAGAATGGTTAATTGATCGAGTTTCAAAAGATTACAAAAGATTACAAAACATAACACCTAAATTATATAAGATAAACATTTCAGCAATATGGACTGTCAAGGACAGTTCCCTTTTTTGCATTAAACTGAAATACTTAAAGTGAAAAATAGGAAGTAATAGCATAATGCATTTATTTATCTAAAATATATTAATTTATATAAGCTTTTTATCTAAAAAGGTTCAACAACAACCTTCCCTTTGCTACAGTGTCTATTTATATACACACATATACAAACATCTACAACAGTCTCCTTAATGCATCAATAAATAGTCTCATGAACAAATCAAAATAAGGGGAAGAATTAGAATTTCAAGGCTGTTTTCCATGCTGGGACAAACAGAGAGTAGTCTTATTTTTGCATTTTGACCTTGGCACTCTGCTTGTATTTTAACTTTAATGCTCACAATTCCCAGAGAGGAGTTATGAAAATTGAAGTTCTACATATTTAGAAGGAAGGAGATAAGAGAAAGAAGCCATAGTTCTGAGAATATGACATTTAATCTCCCAAAGAGAGAGAACCAGGAGAATACAGCTTTGATGAGCATGTTATTTTAATGCCTGGTAAAAACTGTTGAAGTTTGGAGGGGAAACAACCCTCCTCCAAAGATTAAGCTAAATCCTAGTGAATTACACCTGATAGGTAAAGAACAAGGTGAATTTACTAGCCAAACAGAATCTTACCTGCACAAACCGAAACTCTCTCCAATTAACACTGTTGCTGACAGAAGGCAAGGAAGTTATCCCGAGGAGAACAAACAGGAAAAAACCTAAGATTCCCAAAGCAAGATAAGAATCACTGTGCCAGGCCCAGCCGTTCCATAATGTATCTGTCTTGTTTTTTAATGCCTTAATAGAAAACAGAAATATATGTGTGAGTATAATAATTTCATAACAGATCTGCAACATATTGCTTGCCTATATGTCATGAGGGGAGTTCAAGTGTAGTAAATCTTGCACATCATAAGCTCTCTTGCATAATGTACTTATTCAAGATGATTGTGACATTTTTTGTAAATTGAAGTCATACTAGCCTTCCAATATTAGAATCATTGCAGCAATCAGATTTTTTTTAAAAAAAATCAACATTATGACATGTATATTCTTTTTAGTAAATTAGCAAGTTGTTTTTTTTTTAATTGGGCATTAAACTACCACACACAGCAATAATGATAAAGAAAAGATGAAGACGTTAAGGACTTGTTCCCTTCAATTGATCTTGGTCAATTTAGAAAATTGATCTTAGGTCAATTTTCAAAGTTGGTAAATACCCATATGAACATGCATGTGCATTGTGCACTCAAGGAATGGGTGTAGCTGGCACACTTGGTGAATTTGTGGAGGAGACCTCGTAGTCACAACTGCCACCTGCTTTTTGAGCAGGATATGTGAATACAAAATGATATACAAATTGCACACCTCTCTCAAATGGGAAGATGCTGCCCCACCCAAGGATAAAGATGAAGATTCCTCAGAACCAGATTGCCCAAATATCTACAGCCACTCAATTTTGTCAGAATTGAGATGGTTTCAGATCAAGCGGTTTCAACTGGGTATGATGGCCAAAAGGACATGAATATTGAGGAGGTAACAGAGGAGTGTCTACTGTTCTAATGATGTGACACTTACTGTATGAGCTGGATCTGAAATGACTTAGCATTCCTTTGCTATGTCTATGAGAACTTGATGTAATTTCCCCATTTTATGACAGTATCTAAAATGGGCTGAAAATGCTGAAACTATTCAGGGCATCCCTGAAGTTTGGGAAACTATCAGCGCCTTTACCCCATTTTCTCCTTAAATGTTTGCATTAGGGTGAGGGCAGCAAGGAAAAACAGGATTTCTGCTTTTCCTCCAGTATTGTACCAGATATTGAAATGGGAGGAAAAAAGTGCATAAGTCTCTCTTACCAGATCAAGGACATAAGAGTTGACCTTCCATCTTACATAGTAACGAATGGGGATGATCAGTGTATATAAAACATGTAGGAAAGCATAAGCCAAGGCGACCAATCCCAATTGTTTCCGGCAAAGCATCCATTTATCCAGCCAATCAGGAAAGCGACTGTACTTTGTACCTCTGTATAATTGGATAATAGCTGCAAAGATCCCAGGTAAATAGGTCAATGCAAGAAGAATGAGTGCCACAGCAGGGCAGATCCGGTTTGCAATTGTAATAAGAATAAAAAATGAATAATTTTTGTTGTTCTCAACATGATTGTAGACGATATCACGGACAACAGAGAATAAAAAGATGAATGCAGTGAGAGCAAAAGAGAGGTAGATGGGAAATCTCCACATTGGAAAAAGTTGTAAAGGGTAATTCTCAATTTCTTTTGATGCTAAGAGAGAACCTTTATCCAAAGGAGTAAGACCAAGACTCCGAACAATCTCTATCACCTTTTCTTTTGCTTTCTTATCATCTCCACAGATGAATACCTGCAAAAGCACAATAAAATAAAGTCCCATAGCTTCAATATAAGTAAAAAGAAATTAACCTAGTAAGTCAACCTGTCTTGATGTCTCTTAGCTTATTAATTAACTTTTGAGAAAGTTGGCCAGAATTTTGACTGAAACTAGCCAGTGTGGAGATCTTTGGAGATAACAATAGACTTTTTGGACCAAACAATAGACTTTTTAAACTAAAGATATTCTAGGTTTATTCTGTGGGGTCTTCTGTTAAACCATTCTTAAAATATTAAAATGTTCTTTGTTCTCTTTTATTAAGTATACTTTTTAACTTCAATTTTTTATTTTATTCAAAAAAACCCTAAGAGCTAAAACAAAACTAGACAAGAACATTAAAAAAATTGAATTAAAAAGAATAAAATAAAAACCACATCTTCCCTAGTTTAACATTGACAAATATACTGCAAAAATATTAGCTTTCCCCCTTGCAAAGTAGTTCCAAGATTTATAAGTTTCTACATCTACTTGCCATACATTACATATATGAAAGAAAAAATAACTGGTTAAACAAAACGAAGATTTAAATGTGATTTTGTTTATTGGAGCTATGAATCCAATGGCACTGTTGGTTCAAAAACTCACGACCTAATGACCACAAGGTGAACAATATGGCGTAGAGATAGTTAAATGTTTATTTTGTATTTCTTGCCTGAGAGGTTCATCTCAGGTCACCTACTGCCTGCCTTTTCAGGTACACGTGCATACAGCACGTGGCCTCAGATTCTGCACCTGTTGGGGTGCAGCTAGATACACTGCATGCTTGTAGAGCATGACATAGGCAGGGCTACTTTCTATTGACAGCAGCTGTAGCTTCCTCCACTGCCTGTACATCTTAGTTTGCCAAAGTATTAAGTGTCTTTCTCTTGGTAATAACAACAGACATAAAAAGCAGCTACTTAGATTAGTTATAAGGACAATTAAGTTGTCCTTATAGACAATAGACAGAACAATTAAAACTCGGACCACACACATTTTCTGAATAGTTTTTATCCCAGAGCTATAATTGCACTCAATAATGAACTAAAGGGTCACCATCAGTGAGCTGCTGGACAGCATTGCTTGGTCTGTTGTGTGGATGTTTGGGTGGTTTAGGGGTAGGGAATTGTGGTGGGTGGGAGTGTGTTTGGGGATTGTTATGTGTGTTGGGCCTGGCCTTTGGGTGTTAAGTGAATTTTGTTGTATGGGTATACTGTGTATACATGTACAATGACAATAAAGTTATTATTATCATAAGGGAAAAAAGGCAATTTGTTTTACACTGTAGCTGCTGATCTACTAATTAAATTCTCTGGTCAGATTAGAAAATTAAATAAAATATTAAAAACTGTAGTAAGCCAATTCAGAATCACAAAATAGTGTGCAAGCTTTTGGTTCCCCAGAACTCTTCATTTGGGAGGGGTAAAGAGGAAAGGCCTGCTGTTCTGGTCATGAATCTGCATTTAATTTCATGTATATGTTCTAGTTCAGAGGTTAGGTGTAATCTGCATAATGTATTTTTCTAAATAAATATCCTTCCAGTGATAGCTACACAAAATCTGCCCCTTGTTCAGGCCAGATCCTTATTTCAGCCCATGCACACTCACAACATTTCCACCTCCAGCAGCCTTTGGCATCTGAGATGCCCTTACCTGTCTACTGGCATCCAAGCCGCCTGACTGCAGGGCCCATGCTGACACCGTATTAAATGCTTTGACCACTTTACTGCCTGGAAGCAACTGGGCAAGATATTCAGCATTTGATTCTGCATACTGATTTATTTTAAGGTTGTTGCTCACATCCACCAACACTTTTCCATCAAGGATTTCTTGTAGGCTTGTAAGAAAGCTGTAA
>WNWU01013629.1:4274457-4284457 GCA_012654045.1 Ptyas mucosa | reverse complement strand
TGCCTCTTACCTTTAAAAAAAAAATATTTTAACTTGGCTACAACATTGAATATTTAGGATCTAAGATTAATATCTAATGTTTTTCCCAAGAATGCCTATGGACCTCATGTGGTTTCCAGAGGTTATGCAGAAAATAAAATGGTACTTTGTCTAGAGCAGGGGTGTCAAACTTGCGTTGTCACATTGTCCTCATGTGATGTATCGTGACTCCCCCCCCCTTTGCTAAAACAGGGATGGGTTTGGCCAACGTGTGACGCATCCAGCCCATTGGCCACAAGTTTAACACCCCTGGTCTAGAGGAGTGACAGATAAAACAGCAAGTAAGCCAGACAGAGTATATCGGAAACCTAAATGCTGCCTTCTCATAAATGGTTATTTTGCCATAATCCACACAAGGAATTTTGTGAGAAAGTTTACTGCTTGCAAAATTCCAAATTTATTCAAAAGCCTATTATACTCCTGTTTTATTTTATCTTATTTTAAGGGCTGCCATAATGTATTATAATGCCACACAAAGACCCCTAAAGTTGTCCTCCTTTAAAAAAAGTGTTTTATTTACTGAAATCTAGCATCACATTTGTACAGGCAGAAGACACTTCTATTAATTCCATTTAATTTCACTAATTAAATCAGAGATGAATAAATCAGAGAACTGGGACTACACATTCCATAATCCGCCATAATTGGCTCTCCTCCCTCTGCCTTCATAAATGATCGATTTATTTATTACTTTATTGATAGCAGCTCTCTATCCGAGCTTTTTCCTGGAGCCCAGTGCTTTTATAGTCAACAGAGAGCCGTATGCTAGCCTATGTTTCTCTGACTAGAGAGGACAATGGTGTTGGTTGTGTTTTGTCACTCTGTTGTGTTTTTTTTTTAAAGGTGGGGGGGGGCTTATAGTTAAGCTTTATTTCAGACTTTGTAAACTTTCCTTTTTTGACACATCTCCCTGCCCCTCCAATATTGGCTGTTTACATCTGGTTATTGCCAGGGTTTTTTAAAAATAGGGTCGTATCCATGCTTACCAACCAAGCTAGTTACCATTAATTTATTTAGAAGTGCCTTTCATTGTTCAAAGCAAATTTCCAAGTGGGATTTTTAATGTGAAGCCAGCAGCAGTTGGTAGGATTGCAGTCTAAGCAAAAGAGCCAGATGAAATCTTTTGCTGCCTGAGGCAAAGCCCAAGACACTCCTCTCTCCTTTTCATCCATCTGCTGCAGTTGAATAGGTTGCCAGCTGAGAACTGGAAGCTAAATCTTACTTCATCTCTGGAAGGGTGTGTGCTGCTCACACCTGAGAGCAACTGAGACCAGTTTAAGACAGACAGAGCAGCACAAGCAACACAAGACTACATATAAACCTCTCTTTCACGAGAGAGACGGATTCAGGAAGAAAATTTAGGAGGCATATTTGGACAACTGCTATGACTGTCCTTTTGGAGATGCAAATTCAGAGGCTGGTGACATCACTATGTCACTGTCATGCCTGGAAGGGGGTGATAGGGTTTATATACATAATTATTCTCACCTTTTTTTTTGTCTGACACCCTGCCTGTTCTTTGCACAAGGGACTGCTAATCTGGGGTCACTTCCTAAGGTCTTTCTTCTCAAGCATACCATTATCTAGAACACATGTACTTTGACTCTTCGATCAGCTGTCTTTAAGCTTTGCCCACTGTACAGTGTAGTTCTTGTGGCTAAATTGCTTTTCTGTTTTAAGGCCTATTTTACTAATCCTCACTCAAGTTAGATTCTTGCTGTTATAATATTCACATAGGAAGCTTCAACCTCCAGTGTGCCCTCTCATTTTTTTGACCACCTTGTAACAACAAAGTAAATTGCATTGTTATTCCTTTTGTTCAGAAAATAAGCTTAGAATTCAACCCCCCCTGGTTTTCTTCTTATTTATACTTTAACTTTGTTTTCTTTTCCAGTACTACTATATATGGGGAGATAGGCAGAACTCTAAAATAAAATTAGTGTGCCATGAATTATAAAAGCTTTCATATTATGGGGCACATGAGGTGAGAAGAATCCAAAAACCAGGGTTGCAATGCAGCAAATTATCATTGTAATTTGTATTTTTAAAGAAATCCAGTCTTTTGCTTTCAGCAAAATGACTCCACATTGCAAATTTTAACAGAACAGATAAAATGCATTGTTAGTGATGATAATTTCTCCCCTATGGCTGCACCACTATCCTACTCCTCTCATCTCTGCCTTTTATCAAGAGAATACTGAAACTGCTTCTTCAGGCATATGAAGCATGAGCTGAAAAAAAGATGCATTTACTGTTGCCTAAATCATAGCAAACTACTGAGAGAACTGTAAATTCCAATCAACTAAACCATTACTATAAATATGTGTGGTCAAGCTGGAAAGTTGAATACTTTCCTTTGCATTTCCAGAGTTGTTAAACTGGTTAGAGTTTAAAAGAATAAAGTGTTAATCCAGCCCTGTCATTTGCACAGTGAATCACAAAAGATTTTTTAAGGTGCTGGCAATTTGAAAGGTGGATTAAGCAATAACCATAAAGAATGCAGTTGCAGGATATACTGTACATTCCAATGCAAAAAAGGTAGAGTATATTATGATTGGGGTTTTCTCCCTTTTGTTCCATCATGTTTTTCTTTGCATCTTTTTGCTTTTCTTTTTTAACATCTCCTCATGTGACTCAGCAGTCAAAAACTCCCAACAATTCTCATCATTCTTCACCACTAGAGATATTAGCTGAAATGCTGGGATATGTACACTTACAACATTGGGAGAACTACAAGACCCACCAATCCCCCCCCCCCCATTTAAGTATAATAGATCTATTGGACACTTTCAGTATGACAATCTCGATCCTCTCTTCTCACAATAAATGGCAGTTTTCATCAAGATTCTGATTCAGTGGTGGGATTCAGCCAGTTTGCACCACTTCGGGAGAACTGGTTGTTAACTTTCTGAGCAGTTTGGCACACTGGTTGTTGGAAGAAATCATTAGGGCAGAGAACCGCTTGTTAAATTACCTGAATCCCACCATTGTTCTGATTGTATTGTTAGGATGCCTCTGGAAGATAAGCGCACTGCGAGTCCTGGTATCTAACATTGGATTGACAGAATTAAAAGTCAGTTTAGTTGCTAAGGAGCATTACTATTGACAGTTAGGATCTAAAATGATTGGAGTCACAGAATGAACTGTTCCTTTCTGATGAACAGTGAATACGCTGGGAGTTTACCACAAGAGGTATTTTCCTTCATGTTGCAACTGAGTCTCCTTGCCAGAATATGTTGGTAAAGTGCCTGCAGAAACATGCTGTGTAAGTTCATGGCACTGAAAAGCATCAGACATTGCATAAGAACTGATATGAAGAGAACTAATATAAGAAATTAAAGAAGAACATCCTGTGAGCATACTTTGTCAGAGTCCAGTCTGAAAAGTATGTTTCTTTAATAAGTCTAGTCTGAAACTCATTTAATGTTTGTAACATTTATTTACAATTCAATTTTTTAGATTAAAAAAAAATCTCAATATTATTTTTATAAATAACTCAAGGCAGTGAATGTACCTAATATTAACCAGCCTTTTCCAGATTGGAGCCTCCAGCTGTGTTGCACTGGATTTTATATCACTTGAGTGCAAGATTGTGGATGTCTGGGATAAGCTCCTTTTGTGAAAGTCTGTGAAAGCTTTCCTTTTAGAAACCCTCTAAATTGGTACTAGAACTATTTCTCTAGAAATCCTCTAAATTGGTATTAGAACTATTTAGCATTGTGTCAAACAACTCAGACCTAATATTGAACCTTTTTTTTTAAGGTAGTAAAGGAGATTTAGAGAAAGAGGGAAGTGGGCAGGTAGATTTATAATTGACTTAAGACAGAACCACAAAAGGTGTGGCTGTACCAGGCCTCTCAAATAATTATATTACCTAAGTGAAAACATCCTATAAACCTCTTTTCTCTTCTATCACTGTAATATAAGATATATTAAGTATAAATGAATGATTAATTTGCTGCCTTCTCATAACAAGGAAGCTATCTCCCTCTCCCTGCATGAGATGAATCTGTGCCAAATCATAATACAAATTCAACTGTCCTTAATGCTAAGTCAGTTTTTAGTAACGAAATGGCCAAATAATGATGCAATTATTTCATGCAAAATAAAATCATTTTAAAAGCTCAGTTGCAACTTCTCTTGTATTTTTATAACTTGTTAACATAAATTACACATTAAAGTACATGAGGGTCAGTTAGGACATCAACATTATTTTAATGCCTTCTCCTTTGTTGCTGGTCACTTGGTTTTTTAATGGCACTAGAATAAGAATATATATACACGTTTCAATTCTCCAAAGGCTTATAGTGCAGCATGCAACCTCTTGTATTCTCAGATCAAAAACATTCTTCTACTGTAATCTGAGAAAACATAGATGGGAAGATCTGACAGCTAACTCAAGAACTTGGCTCTGTGGCTGAAATTTGGATGGAGAACAGTGAGTCCTTCTTCTGTGGAGAAGAGGACAGCCTGAACCCAGGCAGCAAGTATTTCTGGAAGAAGCCAGGTGCAACAGAAGAATTCTCATTCTCCCAATGAACATCTGGGAGGAGCTTAGGCCTCACTGGGCATGGATGATGGTGGAAGCTATAGTAATGGCTTCGATTATTGCGATAGAGAGGCATCATAAAACAAATGCATAGGAATTCACAAACTATATAACTGCATCAATTGATGCATTCATATCAATTCATTCAATGGGGCATTCATATAGTATTTCTTTTTGTGATGTCTGGCTTATTATTGAATTTCAGTTGTTTAAGTTAGTTACATTTGAATACATCAAAAATAACTAAACAATTAAAACTGAGTGCATTGTTAAAGTGCAAATTCACAAATGAACTGTCATTCTTTCAGAGTAATCCTTTGCTCATTATTTGGACAAAATAATGCAGTTTGCCAGAAGAAATTGAGCGGTGGTTGCAGAGTGATAGCAAATTGATGGAGAACACTGTTCTAGTATTATCTTCACTAATACTTAGGCTGCCTTGCCAATGTTGAAGGCAGATTCAGTTTCTGGTTACTATACATGGGAAGGGTTCTTTAGAAGGACAGATCCTGAAGCTAAAGCTCAAATACTTTGGCCTCCTAATGAAGACTCATTGGAAAAGACCTTGATCCTGGGAAAGATTGAAGGCAAAAGAAGAAGGGGATGGCAGAGGATGAGATGGCTAGATAGCATCAGCGATACAATGAACATGAATTTGGGCAAACTCCGGGAGATAATGTAAAACAGGAGAGCCTAGCGTGCTATAGTTCATGGAATCACAAACAGTTGGAGATGTCTTAGCAACTGAACAACAAATACATGGGAAGTCTGTAGAGATTCTCAGTCATCCAGGTCATGGTTGTCCCAAAGGTGCTTTTTCAGGAGGCAACTGGACTTCCTTGTTTTTTCTTTTGAAATCCTTCCATTTCCCACTATCCTATTAGAGCTGAAGAAGCTTCTTGGATGAGAAGCGAAACGTGTTCAAAAGAAAAAAGAAGAAAGTCCAGTTATCTCCCAAAAAA
The DNA here is from genome assembly GCA_012654045.1 of Ptyas mucosa. Taxonomy (NCBI): domain Eukaryota; kingdom Metazoa; phylum Chordata; class Lepidosauria; order Squamata; family Colubridae; genus Ptyas; species Ptyas mucosa. Next base: position 4,278,907 of record WNWU01013629.1, on the reverse strand, counting down.
GCACCTTTGGGTCAAATACATGGGAAGGAGAGGGGAATTTTCTTGTCTTCTGCTGTTAGTAGCAAAACTCAATTATGTGAATTCTAACTATTAGATTATAAAAAGGTAAAAGTTCCCCTCACACATATGTGCTAGTCATTCCCAACTCTAGGGGGTGGTGCTCATCTCCGTTTCAAAGCCAAAGAGCCCGTGCTGTCTGAAGACATCTCCGTGGTCATGTGGCTGGCATGACTAAACAACAAAGGTGCACAGAACACTGTTACCTTCCCACCAAAGGTGGTCCCTATTTTTCTACTTGCACTTTTTGCGTGCTTTCAAACTGCTAGGTTGGCAGAAGCTGGAACAAGAAACGGAAGCTCACCCTGTTACGCGGCACTAGGGATTCTAACCGCTGAACTGCTGACCTTTTGATCGACAAGCTCAGCATCTTAGCCACTGAACCCTGCATCCCCATAATTTATAGCCAGTGATAATGATGGCAGTTCATACTCAGTTATAACCAGTAAGCAAATTTACTAATGTAATTGATATATGGAGTTCTAAATTCTTGATGATTGAAATTCCACAATAGCTTGAGCAGTAATGACAAATGAATTGAATGGTCCTATCTGCTTGATTAGTACAATTTTTTTTGCTTCTTTTTTGTCTGGTTCCTGGGGAAGGGTATTTTTTTTCTACGAAAATTTATTTAAATTCATTTTAGGGTTTACTATTTTCATGTACAGTTTGGAGTATGCAAAATGGGATAGGTTGCCAGTAATAAGTTCTTGTAGCATGAGGGAAGTGGTTTCTCATTCAAAGAGATTGCTAACTGGCAATATGAATTAATCTTGTCAGGGTGTGGGTCTGCACTCCCTCCCATTGGATTGTTGCAATTGCTGTAGCCGGAAAAGTTGGGCAGGGCTCCTGTAACTCTGGGATTGCAGTAAGAAAAGGAAAGCTGATGCATCTATGGAAACTCTGTCTTTGGCACAACCGTTAAAGGTAAGACAAGACCAGTTTATAGTTGGTGCTTCTAAGTGTAATTTCTGGTAAAGCATAACTTATCCATAATTTCTGTTTGCTGTGCTATAAACATTTGTGGTAAGAACTCTTTCCGTATTTGTGCATTTTAATTATAGATTTGGCTGAAAACACCCTCCTACACTGTTGGAGTATCCTGCTGAACTAGTTTGTAACTTAAAAAAAAAAACATATGGAACCAATGCCTTGTTTGTAGAGAATAAAATCCACCATGCAAAGTAAGACACAAGCTTCTCTCCAATTATTCTGAAAATTGCAGTACTTGATCAGTAAATCTGAAAAAGGAGTCTAAGCTGGACAAACTGAAGTGTGTTTTTGCATTTGCATCATACCACCACCCTTCATTACATTAGTGTGTGCAAGTTGAATGGCATCTAGGACCCAAAGATTCCTATGTTCACTCCCCTCTCTCCCACCCCCACCCCAATCACATTTATATGGCTGCCACTTCACCAAAGATAACTCTGGGTAAAACACAACAAACCAGTGGTGAAGTCTGAACCGGTTTACTACCAGTTCACTGTGCATGCACTGCATGCATGCATGCGCAGTGCGCACCAAACATAAGCTGCACATGCGTGCGTGCAGTGCACACGAAAAGGAGGTTTGGGAAGGTAAGTAGAACAGCGTCCGGGGGGGTGGGGGGGGTGATTAGCTGTGGCACGTGGGAACCTTTTAAAAAACTTTTTAGAAGCATTTTTTACTACTGGCTCAGACAAATAGGTAGTAAAAAATGCTTTAAAAAGTAAAAAAAAGGTTCTGACAAATGCACAGCACAGCTGTGATTGTCAGAGCCTTTTTTAACCCCCCCCTACTTTTTAAAGCATTTTTAACTACCGGTTCCAGAGAACCAGTAGTAAAAAATGCTAAAAAAGTTAAAAAAAAGTTCAGACAATCGCGTGTGGCTCAGCTGATCGTCGGAACTTTTTTTTTTTTTTACATTTTTTACTACCGGTTCGGTGAACCAGTAGCATTTCACCCTGCAACAAACTTCCCAGAATAATAAGGATCATACCCTTCATTTGATGATACATGATACCTGAGCCTGCAGGTGTTTTGTTTTTTTTAACTGGGCAGGATTTAGAAAGAATCCAGGCAATTTTTTTTTTAGAACAATTGTGTGAGTGAAGAAAGCAGGAGTACAGGTTCCCCACAGCCACATTATTTTGATTTAATAAAGTTAGTCATCATTGTCAACCCATCATTGTTCTTTTTGTCAATCTCTTTCTGGTGAAGGGGGAACATCAGAGTCCTTGAGAATAAGCTGTAGGGACTGAGGATTTTCTGATCCTTGCTAGGCTTAGAGGCTGCATTGATAAGGGAGGAAGAGTAGAATGGATGGAAGGAAGAGGGTGATAGCAGACACAAGTTGATGACAGAGAGAAAACGTAAGGTAAAATAAAAAAACCACAGCTTGACTTCCCTAATCAGGGCCTGTAAAAACAGCCTAATTATTCACTGTAGGTTCACCTCAAACCAGCTCTGTGACCACACAGAAACTGAGCCACTCAGTCAAGCTGAAAGCTGCAATTCAGCAATAGCTTGACCTCCTGATGACCCTAACTAGAAGGTCTACACAAGCCCACAGATGGAAAGGGAAGAAAGGTTGGGATTCCAGATCAACAATCCAACCCGAATGGGAACTCCTGAGAAACATAGGAGAACTCCAGGCATCTCATCCCCCTTCACAAAAATATATTTTCAACTGGGGAATCTATTTCCAGGTAAAAGAGTTACCAAAGAATGATATACTGGATTAATTGTTCCCCTGCAATGCAGAGCTTTGAATTGGCTATCCTGTATCCTGAGGAGGGCACCAAGTGCATCAGCATGTATATACCCAGCCATATTGCTTGTGTCTTTTGCTGGCCAGGAATGTATGCTGATGGTCACCTTTGTGCCTGTTGCATTGAATGCCAAAACAAAAAACAAAAAAAACCCACCCCACTACAGTGAGGAGGTTTGGTTTCTTCTATGTTTCCCTGCAAGCAAATTACTAACTCAATGGCAAGAGCTTTTTTCAGAGCTCCGATGAAAGGACTAACAAAACAAAATCTTGGTAATAAAATCTTGATATTTGGACATGCCCTTTCCAAGAAAACCTGGCATCTTAATTTACTTAAAGAATGGTGAAGCTGTAATAATGGTGAAATAAACTTTACTGATTAGTCAAATTGACCATACCGAGACAGTGGATGTTAGCCGCTATAAGATACGATGAAATGAAATAAGGTAAAATTTAGCAAAGTAAGATAAAGTAAAAATAAGAGTTAGGGAAAAATAATAGTGTGAAGTATACTATACCTTTTTCCAATAAAGGTGTAAAGGTGCTTCAAAAACGAGTAGAACCCTCAGTCTCGTTCCAGTTTGATGGAAGGGTGGGTCCCTGAGAGAGAAGAAGACAATGTGGTATGGCTCTGTGTCCTCTGTTTACCTTATGTAAATTAAGTTTGCAATTGCTTTCATAAGATTAGATGGGCTGGCTCTATTCTTATGCATTTGCATCATGGAGCAATCATTGGAAAACTAGAGCGTCAGTTTCTGTTCCTACTTCTCTACTATTAATTGTTCCCCTGCAATGCAGAGCTCTGAATTGGCTATACTGTATCCTGAGGAGGGCACGAGCTGCATCAGCATGCATATACCCAGCCAGATTGCTTGTGTCTTTTGCTGGCCAGGAATGTATGCAGATGGTCACCTTTATGCCTGTTGCATTGCAGACCAAACAGTGTACAGTATGGTGTTTATATAAACTAGCTTATTCCCTCAAATGTTGAGGAGGGCTTACCCATTGTCTACTTCTGTTTGTGGAATAGGAAGGTCTCCTATTGGTTTTTGTGTCAGGTCGCAAAATATCTGGGCCACGTCCTGCACACCAGACTTAAAAAGGTGCTGTCCGTCATTTCATACAGTTCTGCTTTCTCACCCACATAAATGATTAATTAATGTAAGCTTTATAATGCATCCCTCCAGTACTTATCACATATTTACATGTGCAATAGGCAAGTGGCTTGGGGTTTAAACTTGCCACCCAATAGTACAGATACAAATTCATATAGTTCTGCTTTCTCTTCCATATGATTGATTAATTAACGTAAGCTTTATAATGCACCTCTTTAGCACTTACCATGTGCTTACCATCCAACTATACATATATACATACATACACACATACACACATACACACATACACACATACACACATACAGTGTGAGTGTGTGTGTGTGTATATTTCTTTCAGCCAGGTTTTTCCTATGTAAGGGAGACCCTTAAGTCTCACAACAGATAGCAAAATGCTGGTTTGATGTCTGATAAAGCCTAGAAACTAGTGAATGAGATTTCACTGAACTATAGCTGCATAAAGATCTTGATTTACGTAGGAAAAACCTGGCTGAAAGAAAAATACACATAAAGACCTACAAAAAGA
>WNWU01013629.1:4269639-4271877 GCA_012654045.1 Ptyas mucosa | reverse complement strand
TTCTAATTCTAATTCTAATTCTAATTCTAATTCTAATTCTAATTCTAGTACAGCTGTGAAGTGGTCCTTGAAATCTAAGACGTCTGAGAGCAAACAGGGATAAGTAACCTGTGGTTCTTGGATCACATGTATCCTTTTTGTTTTTTTGCATTCTCCAGAACCGCCAGTTGGGTGAAGCTGAAATACTTTTTGCTGGAGAACTGAGGCAGGTTTAAGGGATGATATTAATGTCTCAAAATCTGCAGAGGCTTAAGGCACCCAAGGGCACTCATAACACACCTTATCCATTAGAAACCTGTACCATACTATAACTTCTCCAAATTGCACTGATTTCTCTCTCTCTCTCTCTCTCTTTTTCTTGTTATGATTTAGAAGATTCCTTTCACTCTTTCAAGATCTGGGGTGGGTTCAGTTTGAATTAGGTACTCAATATAGGTCCCGATGAATACAATGGGACAAAATTTAGCTTCATTCTGATTTAAGTCCAGCCATTTACAATGGAAATTAAGAGCAGCTGTTTTTGACTGAATCCAACACAGGAAGAGACTTATACCTGTTTCAGTTTGCTTAAAGGAACAAAAACTCTCTGGATAGCTTTCAGAAAACTATACCTAGATTTGTTATTCTAGGATGAATTCCAACCTTGCACACATTTTATTTGGGTGGAAGCCCAGATCAATCTAAAGAGATTGACCTGAGAAAGCGCAGCTTTGATTAGGTTGACCTGATGGCAAAGAAATTAAGGAGGTTTGGGCAGTACACCCCACCAATTAAAAGAATATGCTGCAGGGTTACAACAAACTAGACTTTGGTCAAATTGACCACACGTTTGGCTAGCATATAAAAGGGTGCTCTAGCTATTCTATCTCATTGGTTGGAGTCCAATGGGACTTCTTAGAATAATTAATTGGCCCTTTTCAACCATTCTGAATATACTTCAAATATAGGTCCTAATTTTGGAAAATAGGAATGCACTATTTATGGGGAGCATGGGTAATAAGGGCAGGGAACTGCCTATTCAGTGTTGAAATAAATAAATGGATCAACAGTTTTCATTCAAGATAATAAAACTAATCCCAGGGTTTTTTTTTCATTATTTTGGATCCTTGACCTCAAATGGACCTCAAAAATAATGGAAAAAAATTAGTTACATCTGACTTAGAGTGTAATGGGATTAAGGGATAGCAGCTTAAATAAAAATTTTCTTTTGCACCTTTCAATATTTTAAAAAGGACAGCCTTATTCTTTTCTATTCTCTACAACAAAGCAGATTAAATTTTTTGTCTGGCAACCAAATAAATAAAAACCCCATTCTTGCAGACAAATGCAATGTTACTATGAAGCTTTTCTGGAAGGAAAAGTAGACATTCCCAGAGTTGACAGTTTTGGACAGCATTATGTATGTAACATATATTATTATTGTCAGTATTATTAATATTATTATTAATATTATTGCTTAGGTGTCGAATTCACACATTTCTCAAGAATTAAAAAGCCTATGTGATTTCTACTGAAAATGCTGAAATATAAACAATAATAAAGACATTTTGGCAATCTTATTAAGACATGAGCTATTTTTTTTTAGCAATGTTAAAAACATGTTTTTAATGGATTTATCATTGAAAATTAGATGGTGAAAGCCAATGTATGGGAAAATTAATTTAGACAGGCAGTACAGCAGAGCAATCTCTTGATTGCTTTGTTGTCTCTCTACAATTCACTGTAGGCTTTTTTCTGTTTCAAAAGTACAGTGAGAATAAAGCTGCATGCATCTGATAAAGTTGACAACAATCCTTAAAAAGTCAGCTCTATAGAATCTTTGTCAATCTTTAAGGTACTCCAGGAGTCTTAGTCAATCACACAATTTTACATAATTTATTTTTATAGTAATTTAATTAAACAATATCATTAAAAAGATAAAAACAAAGCTTAAACTTTTAAAAATTGCATAATGTCTAATCCTAGTCAGCTTTTCATATTTTGCAGAGCCATGAATAGATGGAAACTTTCCTTTTTTTCTGCATTACTTACCAGAAGCAAAATCATTCCATCCGCCACATGTGATGGCTTTGCAACGAAGATTAATTTGGAGAAAAAAATTCTAAAGTTCACCTGTGAGGCAGAATTGTTCAGTGGGAAAGTCTGCATAGTTTTTTCACTGACTTTGCCTCTGTTTCAAATGAAAACCTACCTTAAACTTTTTGCTTTCCTTCTGAGTCAATAAAGACGGTCCAGCTG
>WNWU01013629.1:4222139-4264639 GCA_012654045.1 Ptyas mucosa | reverse complement strand
AGTTGTTTCCAGTGGCCCTATTTAGGATTATCTATATTCCTTTGGGGAAAGGACAAACTTAAGTTAACAAAATGAGGTTCTATTCTCTTTGCTACTAATTTTGGGGAAGATACAGCAACTTCTGGAGGTTATTCTTCACAACTCTAAAATCAAGAACTATATATTTTAAGTATTTTTTTAAATAAGCCATTACTAGGCCTCCATGTTGGACCCTTTCTTAAAAAATATATTTTGTACCATGATGTTATATCCATGTTGAATTCTACTGTAGCCTTTACAACCTCCAAGTTTTAGCAACAATTTTTCTCTTCTAGCTATGTTTGAAGCTCATGGAATGTATTAATAAGAACTTTCTGTCTTTAAAGATCTTTAATAAGATTTCTAACTCCTTTGTACTTGATAATTGAGGGGGAAAATTAGTTACAGTAAAATACTTCTGGTTTTGGCCAATTTTCTTACAGAATTTTAAATAGTTAATCTTTTACTCGAGTTTATATTTCCTTCTTTGTGGGGAATTTTGTTTACAGCAGGTAGTTTCTGGGAATAGTGGCTTTCCTGAAAGCTTATCCCTGAAGGCCTTGGCAAAAAACTAACCACTAGAAATAAGATTCAGAGGCAGTGTTGGTTTTGAAGAAGGAATTTTTGTGAGTAACTAGCCTCAGGATTATACTCTAGAGCTTTGACTCTTCCCAGGCCAAGGGAACATGCAACTGGAAACAATTCAAGGCAAGCTATACTTATTTCCCAACTGTATGTTCACCTGACTAGATTTTTCTGACTAGATTTTTCCAATGAGTTTAATAAATTTATAGTTCAGTTAAGACAACTAATGTTGTTGTCTTTGCTTTATTATCAATTAGTGGTAAGAGTTTGATTAAATTTGCTTTAGAGAGCAACTCTGCTTCCCTGCTTTCACATGCCTATGATAATTATTTAGTTGCATTAAGTCAATAATAAGCAACTCAGTGTCCATAGACACCAGTGTGCTGTGTGTATATCCCATGACACACATCAGAGCCACCGTCTACTGTGACTTTGTTTTTAGGCTCTTTTAATTAATATATTGTTTAGTTTGATGACAGGACAGCACCTTGACACCTAGAAGAATGAGTTGAAACCGCCAACAGGACTTCCACAGGGACAAATGCAAAATCCAAATTTGGGTTATTAAAATCAGTGTCATGAGCATAGGATTGGAATGACCATACTAGGCAGACCATACTAGACATACATGTCCAAAAGATCTGGTGGATCATAAACTGTACATTAATTAACGTGATCCAGTTGTCACACACACAAAAGGAAACAGCAGTCCTAGTTTGTAACAACAGAAGTATAATGTCAAGAACAAGAGAGTTAATTCTTTCTCTAAATTCCTTAGAATATTGTATTCAACTCTGAGCACATGTTAATAAGGACACTGACAAGTTTAAGTAGATCCAAAGGAAAGCAACCAAAATAACAAGGGGATTGAAAAGGGAAAAAAAACTTATGAGGAAGAGATAAAGGTGCAGGATTTTTCGGCTGTAGAAGAGAAAATTACTGGAAAACATGTTAGCTGTCTTCAGATATCTGAAGGACTGTCACAAAGACAAGGCAGAATTTTCAGTTGTTCCAAAAGAGAGACAAGAAACAATGAGTAGGATGTTGATCTTGATCAGAAATAAAAGAAAACAAAATCTCAATTACAAGTGCAAGTCAACAATTGAATAGAATTCCTTGGAAATGGTGGTTTCTCCTTTATTGAAAATGTTCAAACAAAGGCAGGATGGCCATCTGTTTAGGATGCTATATTCTACAGTGAACTCCTGCCCTAGGCAGTGATTGTTACAAGATTCTTTTCAATCTTAATTTTCTATGATACTTTGCTAAACTAAGCTAAGTACATGTAACTGATACATCTGTGGTAGGCCTCTAGAAAATTCCAAGACTGTTGACCAGGAAGGAAGGAAGGGAGGGAGGGAGGGAGGGAAGGAGGAAGGAGGGAAGGAGGAAGGAGGGAAGGAAGGAAGGAAGGAAGGAAGGAAGGAAGGAAGGAAGGAAGGAAGGAAATATAAAAAAGCAGAAACAAATAATTTCTAATGCTGAGAAGACTATGTAGATGTTTCCACAAGGTTATGAAGAGTTGAATTTGTCTTAAAAGAAACTTTATTTTTAATAATATATGCAAAGTTGGCACAATAAAAAAACTAACGACTTCTTTATAGGCCCCAGAAGCCTTTTTAGGAAATTAAGAAATGATGGGTAGCTGCAGCTCACTGGTTTATTTAGAAAGAAAATAATTTTGAAGGTAGGATGTTTGTTCTCAACATTTTCAGTTTGACATTCCAGAAATCACTTTACTAAAGGAGGTGATCCTTTCCTCATTGAAATAAAAAACATTCTCTTTTTTGGTGAAAGATACAAGTGTTTTGATGAAAGATACAAGCATTTACAAGTGTTCTACTCCATATCTGGTCAAACATACGAACCTTTTTATGTGTAGTTGTTATAGTATCAATATTATTTTTATATATTTATATATATATTTATATATTTTATATATTAGTAACCAAATTCTGTTATGCTAACCCTAAAATTAAGCAGATGTTGACTGCCCACCAATGAATCTACCACCAATTGTAACATTCTTCTTGTTTTGTTTTTAATATGTTTTATTTGTAACTGATCCATGTCCATAATAAAATTATCTCTCTTACAAGTTTTTTGTTATTTTAAAGGATTTTAAAATGTTATTTCCTCTCCCATATTTTCATTTTCATTCTGGGCATCAATCCCTGATTACCCAATATCAGTAAGACAAATGGGCAACAATGTTTCTGTCATATATTTCACAATATTTGCTTATTTTGAGCAGCTGCTTATTCCAAGCAGAAGTGAAGAAGCTTCTAGGATGAGAAGCGAAACATCTTCAGGAAAAAACAAAAAAGTCCTATTGTCTCTTTGAAAAGGCACCTTTGGGACAATCATGACTTGAATGGCTGAGAATCTCCATAGACATTGAGCAGCTGTTTACAATGAAGGGAAGGAGGAAGAAGAAGAAGAAGAGAAGGAGAGGATGGCAATAAGCTGTTGGTTTATTACAGCTACTTGCAAAGCAGCAAAAATTCAAGTAGGTGTAGTGAAAGTAAGAAGATTGCAGCTTCTCCAAGTCAGTTGTCACCCCTTCATGTTTCCCGTTTATTGAGATCTTTGATAGCTTGTGAGAAGCATCTTTCACAACAAAGAACCCACAGGAACAGAGGTGGGTTTCAGCAGGTTCTGACCAGTTCTGGAGAACCAGTAGCAGAAATTTTGAGTAGTTTGGAGAACTGGTGAATACCACCCCTGACTGCCCCTGCCCCTATCTATTGTTTGCCTCCCGAGTCCCAGCTGATCGGAAATGGGGATTTTGCAGTAACCTTCCCCTGGAGTGGGGTGGGAATGGAGATTTTACAGTATCCTTCCTCTGCCATGCCCACCAAGCCACACCCACAGAACTGGTAGTAAAAAAGTTTGAAGCCCACCACTGCATAGGAATGGAAGGAGAAATAGGACAGAAAGGAAGTAGCACTCAACTGAGCAAGAAACAGGGAAATTGAGTGGAATCAGGAGTGGAGTTGTAAGGTTTCTTGACAAAGAATCTCTCTCAAAATCCTGCTGGTAAATCTGTTTCAGTATGGTTCTGAAACCTGCTCAGATGCAGATGAGTAAGATATGAAACTATGATTAGCAGTGAAGCAGTTGCCCAAAATATACTGTAAGACAGAGACAGACTCCTATTGACTTATGGGCTGTCTTCTCAAATTTGTGTGGCATGTTATGAGGTATATTCCAAATGTGAAATGCTTTCATGGATTTTGAAATAAAATGAAGGCTTAAGCACCTGCAAAACCTTAGGCACTCAATTTAATATTTATAAGCCTTCAGGTGTTTCCAAATGCAGAAATAATTTTGGGCACAAAAGGTGTATTGGTGAGTTACATGTTAGGCTGGTGCTTCGGTTTTTATATCACTGATGTAAGAGAAGCAAGTAGAACATAGAATAATAGATTTTTAATAATTATTAATGTTAATTAATAATCAGCATTGGTTTATCATGAAGATTATAGGAGCAAAATAATATATGCCTAAATTGTGTGTATGTTCAAATAAAGAATAGATTGGAATATGAAAATTGTAGAAATACAGGGATTACCTATTTAACTCAATTAAATTTAGATTTCCAGATGTAGATTAATTTCATTCAAATGCAGTGAAGAAACATGTTGATGGCTTGGCTAAAATCTGATGTATTCTCCTAAAAAAATACGGAAGAACTCGTAGAGCAAAGCAAATGTTTCTATATGCATAAAGGTAAATATATGTATACTTAACTACCTACCTAGCAGAAGGATTATAAACTACTTAATCTGACATAAATTCCAGGGAATATTTTATAGTAGATCATAAAGACATTGATTTACATTTACCACAACAACACTACAGTAATGATCAGAAATCAGTATGCTGTGTCAAGAACAAGTACTGCTATATTAATTTTATGCCATTTTTTGATCAATTTCTTTAGTATATATACTGGGAGTGCTGAAGACATAATATATCTTGAGGTTAAAAAAAGAATCCTAGGATTAATTAAGTATGGACTAGAAGATATGACAATTTAGTAGATTCATAAATGATTTAGAAATAATAGACTATTAATCAATGGTTCCTCATAAAACTGAAATTAATTTTTTATTAATAACTTGAAGAAGTAGAGGGAATATTTATTTATGAGAGTTTTTTAATTGGGCAGCCTTACAAATCCAACAAACAAACAAGAAAACAAATAAATAAAGCTTTCTTTTTTATTTGTGTTCTTTCTAATCTGTCTGTTTCCAATGAATTGTAATTAGCTAATTAATGAGAAAACATTTAACATATGTTGCTGGTCAATGTAGCTATTTTTTCTATAAACGTTTCTTAATATCTAATTATTGTATTTCATTTTCATCAGCATGCCTCAGTTTCTCAAGTTGGTTCAATGATATTATTCTGAGTTGTTTTAGAGGAACCTTTAATAACTTTTTATTAGCAGTTGCTATTTCACAATCCTGATCAGAGATTTTATTTAATTTATGAACCCATGTGCAAAGTCATTAAACCACATAAGATACTTTCAGCCTGTTCCTAACATTTGGTGAACTTTTCCATATTTTCATGTTTACAGTAGAACTTTTGTGATAAAAATAATATGAATGCCATATACAATTTTTAAAGAATATAATAGAATAGGATAGTTTATTGGTCAAGTATAATTGGACACACAAAGAATTTGTCTTTGGTGCATATGCTCTCAGTGTACATAAAAAGGAAAAAATACATTCATAAAGTATCATAAGACACAACACTTAGTGATAGTCATAGGTTACTAAATAAACAATCAAATCATACTAGGAAACAAATAAAACAATATAAATCATAGAGATAAAAGCAACAAGGTTATAGTCACAAGTGGTAGGAGATAGGTAATAGGAAACATGAGAAAAATAAGAGTAATACAGTCTTAGTAAATAGTTTGACAGTGTGGTAGGAATTAGTTGTTTAGCAGAGTGACGGCATTTGGGAAAAAACTGTCCTTGTATTTAATTGTTCTTGTGTGCAGTGCCCTATAGCGTTGTTTTGAGAGTAGAAGTTGTAACAATTTATGTCTGGGATGTGAGGGACCTGTAAATATTTTCTATATAAAATATTTTTATTTTATTTATTATAAATGAAATAATAAATATTATTAAAATTATAATAAATAAATATTTATTTATTAGATAAATAAATAGTTTTGCTTGTTAAGAATTGACTTATCTGAAAATTAGATCTTATACAATTTCAGAAAGAAGAAATAAAACATAATATTACTGAATTGACATCATTTGCCAGACCAATAAGCCACATTCCATTATACAGGGCAATTTGCAATGTTATAGAAATGCCCTTTTGAAAAGTAGTGTTGAACTAAAACTCCAACATTGAAAGTTCCTTATATAAAACAACTGCATTGTTTTCAAAGACAGAATTAGGTGATTTGTTCCAACTTTGTTCAGTTGGAACAAAGCCTTGAAGATTTCAAATAACTAAGTGTATGATTTTACATGTGTCTATCTTTGGTTTTGGGAATGGGTCTTAAAAATAGGCAATGTTCACTAAATTTGGAGATAGCATTAAGAATCTTTCCATATAATCATATCAGTGAGTTTTCATTCTTCTCCTGGCCTCCTCATCCTTGAAAGTTAAGAAGAAACAAAATTCATTTTTGTATGAAAAATAAAGAAGTCTCACAAAAGTATAAGGAATAAATAATCAAGTAAACTTTGGCTAAGCTTTCATGAAACAATGATTGTTATCAGTGAAAGTGATGACCAAACATAGGAACATATATATATATATATCTATATCTATATATGTATATGTATATGTTACAAACTATTCTAAAAATATGAGTTCCAGGTATATTAGTAAAGAAAGAAGCAGATATCCTGCGAGCTCCAGAACTTAAAATTTTAAAATTTTAAAAAAATAAAAATTTTATTTTACTAACCTTTTGTCAGCCATCTGCTGACATTGTCAGAGTATTAAACTACCATTACAGAGATCTGCCTTTTTATGCCATTTATATGCCATTAATCAATTTGGCCCTTGCGTGTGTAATAGGCCCTTCCAGCCGTCTCCACTTGTAATCAGCTGTGTTGTTTTTGCTGTTATCATGCTGGATGATGGAGGCTTGATTCTTACTGTTTCCTCCCTCCTAGCTTGCTTATCAGTGGGGGATGATGTTAGCCTGTCAGCCATTGTAATTTGCTGTCTTGTCCGTGACCTCGTGGTTGGCCAGGTTCGTTTTTCATTAATCTTATCTGTTACAGTTGTATATGTATATGTATATGTATATGTATATGTATATGTATATGTATATGTATATGTATATGTATATGTATATGTATCTATCCATCCATCCATCCATCCATCCATCCATCCATCCATCCATCCATCTATCTATCTATCTATCTATCTATCTATCTATCTATCTATCTATCTATCTATCTATGTTTGGTCATCACTTTCACTGGTATACATACATACATACATACATGTGTGTGTATGTGTGTATGTTCCTATGTTTGGTCATCACTCTATAATTTTAGAGTGTTATGTAAGATTTGTCTTTATTTATCTAAGTTGCATAGTTTTGTAACTGTGATATCTATTAATTTAAACCATTCATTATTAGTTAAAATCTTTTGGCTATGTTGCTTAGTCTGAATTTTTTATTTATATATAATTGTAGAACTATGAATGATCATATGTGAACAAATTTACCTCTGATTTAAATCTCCGAATATATAAGAGCATACAGAAAAAATAAGTGTAAATATGCTGATTAAGGTTGCATGTAAAGTGCATATAACAGAGAAAAACTTATGAAAAAACCCCAGATGATTTAATCTGATTTAATAAATCAATTAGACTCACCAGCTTCTCAGTCATGAGATCATGCAGAATTGAAGTAAACCAGATATCAAGTGACCTATATGTTTGCTTCCTGAATATTTACAATGTTAAACTCTAGTGAATACCGTGAAAGAGAGTTACACTAAGGCTCAATTGAAAACTGGAAGCTGTTCAGAAAGTGAAGTCTCCAGGAATTGTGGTCAACTTGAAGGATATTACAAGATAGTTGAAGCAGAACAAAGCTGAGCAGTTCTTCTCTTGGAGAAGTAATCCTATTTACCAGAACATGCTTACCCTGCTATGGCATGGACAGTTTCAAGGAACATGTAGGCTCTTCTGAGCTCATGTTGATGTGATCTTGACAAGAAACCTATTGTAAGCATCAATAGATGACCCCGCAATGGAAGTTTGTTCTTCCATTTTAAATTGAAATCTAACCCAGGATGTGGGTTCACTGACATTTTAAAGAAAGCCAATAGTTGTTATTTCCTACCAACTTCCTGCCCACTAAAGAAAACTATTTGAAAAAAGATGCTAGAGTGATGTGGTTATAAATTGTAAGATTTTTGTTTGTTTGTATGTATGAAAAGTTCATTGCCTGTTCAGATTGCAGACATTTGTTGGAGAAAATCGTGATTGATAAAGCTGTATTTTATTTTATTTTATTTTTATGTTAGTATGTGTCTTAATTTTTCAATTGTGATATCTGTTTATAAATACTGTGTTCATTACTACATTAAGTATTACATTAGGACATACAGTAACTACAATTAAAACGCTAGGAAAATAAAAATGAGTTATGGTCAGCACAGTGTGTCCTGGCTGCTCTAGACTCTGAATGCATGTTTCTGTTTTATTTCCCGTAACTGTTTCTCCCCCCCCCCGAAAGAACATCTGGTGAGAGCTAAAATCTTACAAAGGAACTAGAAAACAGAAAATCAAGTCCAGATTTCCTGAAACAATTTAGAGAATTAATAGGTGAAAATAAATCTATTTAAACAAAACCAATGATCTAGAATCGTCTATAGAGATTCTCAATTATCCAGGTCATGGTTGTCTCAAAAGTGATTTTTTTTAAAATAACTTTTTATTTGTTTAAAAGTACAAATAAGACAAAACATACAAAACAAAACATGTAAACAAAGAGTTCGAATATACATTTTATCAAAGATATCGCAACTGTAATGTATGTTCTTATTTGTATTTTGACTCTTCCTTGCTTGGTCTTACTCATATATCTATCTTTATGGTTCACTGTTAGCTTATGTTAGTGATTTATGTTCCTGTTTCTGTAACTCCAATTGCTCCCTATTCTTTTTTCCTTTTTCTATTATCCAACCAAGTATACCACTTTTCCCATCTTGAAGATGTTAAATCCTTCCATCCTCCACCATTCAGTCAGAACAGAAAAAGCTTCTCAGATGAAAAGCAAAATGTCTTCAAGAAAAAACAAAGTCCAATTGCCTTTTGGAAAAGCACCTTTGAGATGATCTAGAATTGTATGCAAGTAATCTGTCAGAATTCTCCCTGTATAGCAGAAAAATTGAGGGAAAGAAAGGGAAAAAATTGAGAGGAGGATCAGAGCATTTCACTGAATTCCTCAGGGAGAAGAGAGAGAAATTTAGCAAAATTCTATATTTCTTTTACATTTGCAGCTACAGATGTAGCAGGTGAAATCTGGCTCATAGCTTAGTTACCATATGGATCTTCTAGTACACCCCTGTCCTTCGCTTGTCCTGTTATGCCATGAGACTGAATATAAGGAAATGCAGTGATATGAAAAAAATCAGAAGAAAATATTTGAAAACACACACACACACACACACACACACACACACACACACACGAAAAGTGGTTTTTTTAAGGATTCGAGAAGAATGCATTTTAAAGACGTGTCGATTTGCCTTAGATTGAAATTCTTAGGTATTATTGTAGTATTTGCTGTACTATAGTTTTTTTTTTGAAGGAACATCTTAATTTTGATGTATAAAACTGATGAAAGTCCATAAATTCTGGAAAAATATGGCTGTAGTTTTGGATTCATATTTCTCTTTTTACAATATGTTAAGTAAAACTACCTTGCTAGGCAAGGTTGTTAGGTAGTTAGTGGTGCAGAAAATATACAAATCTTTTATAATAGAAGTAGGCTTACAACAATAGCAGGCTTCCAAGACGAACATTATGGAACAAATTTAGTTACTCAGTTACCCTATCTTGTCATTTATAACTCTTAAGCGTAAGTGTTTTGAAAAGGTTAGCAACCACTTCCTGTCATTACCCAACTTTAAACTCTGACTAATAACGTTTCCTATACATTGAATGAGCTACCGGTATATATGTTGTATGAGATATAACTGATCTCACTGCCGACACATTTTTGAACATATCTATTTTTATATTAGAATGTGATAAAGTCTCTTTTGGATATTACTAAAACAATTTTTTTTACCTTGGATCCTGTCTACACAGAGGCCAATTAAATGTCTTTCAACAATTCCCATTATTGTTGCCCAGGCAAACCATGCCCAAAGGCATAGAATTTCTGAATTTGGAGTATCTTGAATTGAAATGTGAACTGAAAATGTGTTAGTTGAAAATCCAGGTGTTGTGACCCCAACTCCTGAGCCTGTCCTAACAGAGGAAGAGGACTCAGAAGGTGATGGGGAGGAACTGATAAGGCCTCCCACTCCAGGACCCTCCTCTCTGGCAATGCCTCAGGTTCCATCCAAAGGCCAAGAGGAACAGCCTGAGATATGCCAGGAGGAAAGCATATTGGAACAAAAACAGATAGGGAGTGAGAATGATGAATCCTGGCTTGATCTCAGGCAGCATCGGTGGGAGAAGCGCGCGCAGCAACGAAAGAGACGTGGGAGGGCCAGAGATTGAGCTGAGTCACTGAGCCACACCCCACAAGGAATAAGTGGGTGTGATTGCTCTTCAGGCTTTGTGAAGGTTAAAGTTAAAAACCTGAGAGTCACATCGCATTACCTGAAATCTGGCTTGTGCATATTTGGATTGGACCGTGGCTAACTCTTGCTTCGTGGATTACTTTTTGCTACTGAACCGGACTGAGGATAAACTCTCTCTTGCTGACTGTGAGTGAAAACTGACTTGGCAGGCATTTTGCAGTTTACTGCCAAAACTCTTATCTGCAAGGGTTTCTAGTCTGATTGCTTAATAAAATCTTGGCAGGCGTGCCTGGTTGTGTGTTTGCCTGTGTGGGGAAGGACAGAACACCAGGTGTCTTCCAAGGTGGTACATAGGGGATGGCTAAGAGATTCCATCAAACATTCATGGACAAATCCTTCACAGCCTTGCCTTATTCAGCTTTAAAGGCATTAAGGGGCCTGTATTGTTAATCAAAGTTTGGTGTAGGGGTTAGACTAGAAACCAAGAGACTGTCTTAGAAATGAAAGCTGGCTGGTGACTTTAGGCTAATCACTCATTCCCAGCTCAACCCTTCTCACTGGAGGACTGTTGTAGTAAAAAAAAAATAAGAGGAGGAAAGAGTACTATGAAAATTCATATAAAGGCAGAATAAAAATCTAATCAACAAATAAATAGCTGCACTTTAGGGCATAAAGTCTTTATTCCAAAGGAGAGAGCTATGGACAGAATTGGGAGGTTGCTAGGCAGAGTTCCCAAAGAATTCTCTACTCCCATCAAGATGAGGGACCTTGCTTGAATGTGACTTTCATCTTTACTGAGATGACAGAGAGAGAAAAACTGGTTTTTCAAAGGAGTGAGTGGAATATGTATCTCCACCCATATTGCTTTGAAGCTTACATTGTATGATAGCCAGGTCATGTCCAGCAGCAGATGGGCCGTATAATCCCCAGGTAGTAAGACTCAATAGCTTTTAGAGAGGCAGTTAGATTCAAAATGCAAAAATCTCTCTGCAGAGTTTTGAAACATATTTTAGAAAATGTATTCAGAGGAGTCTAAAATGGGATTAACTTCAATTTAGAGATCTCTCTGTCTTAAGCTTTAGTTATTTGCTACAGCGTGTTATCATTTCATGTTAAGTCAGTTAACTCACATAAAATATTTGCATACACAGAGCACAATGAGGATCTCTCAGACCCATCATAGAAGAATAGTTACGAAAAAATATATGATAAATCATATCTATCACACAGGCCTATTTGATGATTCCGTATTAAACTATAATGGTGTGTGTGTGGTGGTGTGGTGTGCGGCAATCAGAGTCCCCATTCAACCCTCTAAGCAGTTATGAAGAATACTTTGTTGGTTTCAGAACAAATCAAATTGTACAAAAAATATTACAAAGACCCGCCTTCAATAAACTGTATGTTTCAGCTTTTACAAGGATGTACACAGTCAACAGTGCTTAATTAAGCAATCAATAGTAAACAGTTTACTAATGAAGCCCTCAGTTCATTCTTCAGGAACTCATTTTGGGTGGAAAGTCTTCTACTTCCACTGTGTGATAATTGTTTAACTGCCTGAACCCCAACACACACATTCCATTTTTTTACAGTTGAAATAAGAGAGACAAATAATGTGTTGAATTATTCACCTTTGTGAATGCAAGCAGTAAAACCCTGCTTTGGTTGATCACGTGGTTGTGTGTATGTGGCAGCAGCATTTTTCATGATCCCAGCCCTAAACTATATTCAGCAATGAAACCGTTACGGTTGCCAAATGAAAGCCTGCAGAGTTTTATAACTGTTGGCATCATAGGAGAAAGGAATAATCTATGAACTGTTAAGTCCTATGTCACCAGCAAAGATGTATGGTTCTCTCAGGAAGGCCTACACCTACTTAATCTAATAAATTAACTACTATATCACAGAACCAGAATATTTATTAATAATTGTGTTTGCTTTTTACATTTTGATTAGATTATAACAATGTTAGAGAAAATTTGTTAAAATGCGCACTGTACAGATACATGTCTTTTAATTATATTTTTGACATTTAATTCATTCCTATATGCTGCTAATTATTAATCATCCTGTTGCAAGAGAGGTCAACCAAACAAAAGCAAATAGATCTAAAATAGATAACTGTGTAATCGCTCTACTTGTGCTTTACTATTCTCAACACAAAACAATTATTTCCAAGACCGCTAATTATGTTACCCATTGCTTATGTGCTGAGAGCACAAAGACCTTCTGTATTCCCTTGTTTGCAATGAAAGGTCATGAATTAATGGCATCACCTGTGGCACACAAACATTGTTCAGCCCCTGGGCTTGGCTTGGCCACCATGGAATCAGCTAATAGAACAGGCAAGTTCTAGAATATGTACTTTGGATGACTGCCAGATGGTTCCCCAAGCTGTGTCCTACATCAGAATGATAATGCTACAGAATAGAAAGCCTTTGGGAAGTATCCAGCTAGACCAAGAGACTACACAGTTTCCAAACACAGACATGTACGAGAAGGTCAAATTCAAATTTCCAAACAAGGAATAAAGCATCAGGCAAAGTCAAATTTCACAACAAGAATGATAAATTCTGCTACTTACTAGAAATATATACACATACTTTAGGATCACGACTTTTAAGCACTGTCCATTTCAGTGTCAGATTTATGGCTGAACTAGCAATAAAATGCAGAGGTCAATACAGAGGACAAGTTCATAAGACAATGACCAAGACTCCAAACGGGAACAGTGCAAGGAAGCATCCAGAGTTTGTTCTGAGATTCAAGAGTCCAAAAGATTTATAAGATAAATAAAAACTAGACAACAGAAATTACTTTACAGCAATGAAATATCCCAAAAATGATGTTATATTATATTATTAAGTACCTGCTGTGGCAGCTTTTGTAATAATGAGGCTGGGGAAGGATTTCTAAATCTGCAAACCCTCTGTTCCATCACATGCATTGGTGGCCACTTTGCTTCTGAGTAGAATTCAAGATGTTGCTTTTGACCTTTAGAGCCCTTCATGGCATGGAACCAGGTTATATGAGGAACCATTTATTCCCACTTACATCTATCTGTCCCTTTAGGTTTACAGAAAAGGTATTATCCATGTCTTATCTGCAAAAGAGTTGGACTCAGGTGATGTAGCTTTACCTTGCATATCATTTTTCCTTAATTATGAATGAGCCCCATCTGTTAGCCTTCCAGAAAGCCTTGAAAATGTGATTCTTCACTCAATCCTGGAGATCCCATAGTGAGCCTACAAATTGGTTAAATGAGTTAAATGTTCGTTGTTTCCCTCTGTCTTGAGGTTCTTTTGTTTTATTCTTAATCTTTTTATATCTTATTTTTGCTGTTATACATAACTGATTTTTTTAAAAAAAATGATATGCTTTTAATTATTCTTTTGCTTCTAAGGCACCCAAATTAATTAATTGTATGAGAATACATTGATTTAATTTAAAATAAATTTATGTATCATTTTAAATCTAGACCAGCATTTTAACATTCAGAAAACATAAAATTTAGGCAGCTGTATTCTGTTTGGCAGATTAATTTAGTTTACTTTGCATTGGACTTAATTTTCCAGATATCCTTGAATAGTGGTTATTTTGCAAAGAGAGAGTTAAAGATCATAAATATGGTCCTGAACCTTAATCCTTTTTTATTTCCTTCATAGTTCATTCAGGACCATGAGAATGTGATCATTTTAACCTTGTGCCTGATATAAAATAAGAATTTCTTTGTTAGATTACCTCTAGGTGGCATTCTGGTACTATAAAGCAATGAACAAATTATTAATTTTTTTATCAAAGGTATAAAATGCTCAAAGACCTTCCACCCAGGATCTGTTCAGGCTAACAGAGAAGATCAATTCCCAGTGTGTACAGAGTGGCCATTGTGTTAACACTGATGTACATATTTTTAAAGGTATGAGAAAATTATTGAGCATTAATAATTTAATCCCAAGTAAGCTTGCATTCAATTATTAATAGAGTTTTCATTCATTTTTAAATACCAAAAAAGCACAGTATATAACTTTTTCTTAGCTATTTTAAAGGGTAGAATATTTATGGCAATGACACCTAAGTTATAAGAATGCAGCATGAAGGTATTAAAATAGCTGAATCTCACTTTTTAATTTAGTTTGTTATGTCCTCAATGATATTTTCATATTTTAACTATTATGGATTAAAAATGAAATAAAATATTTAGCAGAACTATTCCTTCTATTTCTTTCTCCTAAGGGAACAGAGTGCAGTGAATAAAAACGACAATAAAAGCAGGTCTTCAAACACAAGACAATGAGGGGATCAAAAAAAGTTTGATAAGTAGCATGTTTTCTATTGTGTATGGATTTATAGCGGCCTGGCTGGTCTCGGTGCAGTTGTGCTGGCATGAGCCAACCAGTGGAGGAAATAAAAGGAAACAAGCCAGTTCATTCTGGCCTTGAATGTCAGTTATGTTACCCAGGGCTGATGTGATATGGGTGTTGGACACACCCTTCTTTAGGAACACGTTGCCATGTTTAACTTTCAATTTAAAACTTGAAAGAGGGAATAGGGTAGGGTAGGGTAGGATAGGTGAAAGGAGAGGAGGGGAGGGGAGAGGAGGGGAGAGGAGTCTATACAAATGTAATGAGTGGAGTTGCTGGAACAAAAAAATGTAGAGAAAAATTATCTGTGAAGCCGTTGTCAGTTCTTGATCAGGAAGGCAAAGATTCCTTGGTAGATTCCAAGATCTACCCGAGGAAGGAGGGACCCAGCTGGGTCCAATCCAATCCTGATTTCTGAAGAAAGGCTGGTCAGAAGACTCTGACAGAGATTCTTCCCCAAAGGAGAAGCAAACTACAGTAACATCCAGTCCATTCCTTTTCATCCTCTTTCTTGTTAAGCCCAGCAATGTGGGGAAAGCAACTGGAGGGAAAGGTGGAAAAAACGAAGGCAGCTAGCAGAAGAGATAAGGAGAATTTAGGAGAAAACCTGACACTGATAAACACCCAGACTGTGCTGTAAATATTTGTTGCCAATAACCCCACTGTAAATAATAAAAGAACTTGAAAGTCTCCATTGTCTTGTTTTTCTGTGTCTGTTGCCACCTTTGCAAAGGAAAGCCCACCAAGGTAGCCTACGATGCTGTGAACGAGAACATCAAGAAAGGCCTTGTGTTGTGAACCAGACCCACCGGAGGATCTTCCCAGCTGACCTTAATGCACGGGTGGTGTGTTGGATGGTAGTGGGGGATATTGACTGGGCTTTCTAATAGAAGAAAGGTTTTAAATTGGAATTAAAAGGAGTCTAGCCAAGCTTTCTATCTTAGAGGGCAGTGGCAATTGAAACTTGGAAGAGCGATTGCCAATTTGATGTATAGACTTGTTTTCCCTCCCTCTGAAACAGGGGTGGGTTCTAAATTTTTTTACTACTGGTTCTGTGGGCGTGGCTTATTTTATGGGCATGGCTTGATGATCATGTGACAATTCTTTAGGATTTAGCAGAGGTACTGGTCTACCAGGCTTTTAACTGCTTGCAGAGCTGTACCAGTCTACCCATTTATTTTTGCAGGCACTGGTCTACTCATGTATTTTTGCAGGCACTGGTCTACCCATTTATTTTTGCAGGCACTGGTCTACCCATTTATTTTTGCAAGCACCGGTCTACCCATTTGCTTTCTTTTAACACTGACCAGCTGTAGGGTGGCCCTTTGAAGCCCGCGGCAAGAGTTTAAACAGGTTTTTTTCCTCTAGCCATCAGCTGGGACTCAGGAGGCAGCAATAGATTGGGGGTAGGGCCAAATAAAATTTAAGAATAACGCGGGTGGGTGGGGGGGGCGGGGGGGGCAGAACCGGTTCGGTGACATCATATCGTCACTGCTGCCGGCTCAGCAGAACTGGGAGGAACCCACCACTGCTCTGAAATGGTAGATGGGAAGGAGAGGCATTCACTTTTAAATGGGGAATTAGGCAAAGACACAAGGTGCAATGAAACATAAATATAATTGTTTCATTGCACCTTGAGTCCTTGCCTAATATGTAAGTGTGCATTTGCACACACATAATGAAATATTTAGCTAGAACAGGCCTGTCATTTTAAGGTAGAGATCCCATATTTTTGAGCCAGTGGTTTCAATTGGAATTTGGAAATACATTAATGATATTTTGTGTCTGCTGTGAAGGGTGTGGACAATCATAAAATTGGTGGCTTTGTTCCCCAATACCTCAGTTTTGTTTCCAAGGCTTTCAGCTTTTGAATCTATCTTTTTTCTGGGCCTTCATCCAAATGGGGCTTAGCAGCCTTCTAAGGGGGACAAGGCTAAATGCAATTTAATCTCTGAATAAACATATCCAATTTTACATATTAATAGTTTTCAGTAAATATGAAAGCTTTCAGGTCTCATCATAATGGGATCACTAAAGTGATGACGGCTCTCTTTTGAAAAGCTAAATACTAGTACTAGCTCATCTTTACTAGTATGATATAGGACATGTGAAATATAGAGGGTTTCATCAAAAGAACATTTCATTTCTCTGTTCATGGTTCATAGAAAAGAAACTTTGCAAGACTAATCAAAACTGTTTCAAAGGGTACAACTTGATTAATCACAAGGTAGCATTTTGTATCAAGGATACCCTGCTGAGTTATTTGTCAAACATGTAAATATATTCCAGAGAGAATTTCCTGCTTTGATTCAATATGTGGACTCATTCATTATGGGCGTTCATGTACAAGAGAAGCATATAAATTATGCTTTTAATTATAAGCGAATTAGAAGTTGATAATATTCTTTCTCTGAAAATGTTTTGACAGATGGTTCTTCAAAGCAAAATTCATTCTTGTCTCCCTCCTCAACTCCCCAATTATAATTTTACTATAGCTCAAAACATGTGTGCCTGTATCTGTATGTCTTCAAAAAATAGAGATTTAATTGGTATTTCTTCCAAATACCTGTAAAACCGGGGTCTGAACAATGCAATATACCTTTTTTTCATTTTGTTTCATTTTCACTCACTAAAATATGTTAACAGAAGTTTACTGAAGGAGCCTCAGGAGATATCTTAATTATGATGATTATGCTAGTTATACACTGGTTTTTATCTTCATTATTAGCTAATTAATTCGTCCAGCACCCTCTGAGAGGAAAGCATAAACTTATACATTCATTTTTTTAGACATAAGTAAATAGAAGTAGAAAAGTATGAGAACTTCTTATTGGCAAATTGGTATGTCTTATTGGCATATCTCAGTGGTAGGTTGCTCCTGGTTCACACCAGTTCTCAAGAACTGGTAGTAAAAAATTTTAATAGTTTGGAGAACTGGTAATAACATTGGCTGGCCATGCCCCCGAACCAGTCCCCGGCCCGGTCGCCGCTTGCCCACCTCATCAAAGGCTTTTTTTTTTTTAGTTTTAAAAGCGTTTTTAAAGCTGAAGAGGTTGTAGGAAAAAAAAATGCCTTTAAAAGCCTCTGGTGACCCCAGCTGACTTGCCTGATTGTCAGAGGCTTCTAAAAGCATTTTTTTCTGCAACCTCTTAAAGTTGTAGAAAAAATGCTTTTAAAAGTAAAAAAAAAAAAGTTGGCCATGCCCACCCAGTCACATTAACCCCCATAAACCATGCCCACAAAATAAGCCACGCTCACAGAACTGGTAGTAAAAATTTTTAGAACCCACCCCTGGCATATCTGACATGTCAGAGGCAGTGGTAGGTTTCAAATTTTTTAATACCTGTTCTGTGGGTGTGGCTTGGTGGGTGTGGCATGGCATGGCTTGGCTTGGTGGGCGTGGCTTGGTGGGCATGGCAGGGGAAGGATACTGTAAAATCTCCATTCCCACCCCACTCTGGGGGAAGGATACTGAAAAATTCCCATTTCCTGCCGATCAGCTGGGATTTGGGAGGCAGAGAATAGATGGGGGCGGGGTCAGTCAGATTTTTTACTACCAGTTCTCCGAACTACTCAAAATTTCCTCTGGTCAGAACCTGCTGAAACCCATGTCTGGTCTTAGGAAGACAAATTAATATGCTGAGGATGTTTTGTATTGATCATTTATCTGTATTCTCAAGTATCTGATTGTCCTTGTAGTCAGATTTTGACCAAATGACATATCCTATGAGAGTATCTCAAGAAGTACACTTGTGCAACCATGGAAGTGAAGAATATGGATCAGATTGCGCTCCAATGAAATAACTGTCAGCATAATTCTATATACAGTCATATTTATTATACTAATATCACAGAGAAATCTTTAACTCGAGATGAAAAGATAAGGATTAAAGATATCCTTAATCCTGATAGCTCATAGGTTGGTACTACTAAAGCAAAAACATATATTTTCCATGTAAATTGAGGTGATTAAAGTTTGCATTTATAAATCTGAAGAAAATGTTCCTTTATTTGCCTTTCAGACTTCACATCTATGGTCTCTTCCTGAGTCTAACCATGCAATGTCAGCCACACAGATATTTGAGCTATTGTGCAAATATTTGATGTGAAGCTTTGCGAGGATATATGGATTTCATCTAGGTATTGGGACAACATTATGAACTAACCAAGAGACAACTTAATTTAACTCCTTATTACTTAGGTAGTGAGTAATCGTTTTAAATTTCGTAATAAATAGAAATATTGATCTTTGGGAATATGCAATGAAATATTGTAGAATATTTTTCTGAAGATACCACTTTTGCTGAAGATACCATTCATCTGTCCTTGGTATTATTTTATATGACATTCCATTCCAATCTTCCCCAGATTGGAGACAGAAATAAGAAATAAGATTCTGTGGCCACTAATTATCCTTAATCAGGTAGTTAGAGTTTGTTTTCTTCTTTAAGTTTCTTTTCCCTTCAGGGAAATATCTGCTTTAATTGATAAGAAAGTTTCAAAATCTATTACCCTGATGAAAGAGGATACTAAAATGAGAAACCTTTAAGTCTGTGGGCAAAGAATTAATGCTACAAAAATTATGTCTTTCATACAAAGATGTTGGTTTTAATTTTCCTGAGTTCCTATCATATTTTTGGGCTAATTTATTAAATTCACGCATGTATTGAAACATAAATAATATTTAATATGTACCATTGTGGGCTCAACCTGAGAGCTTTTAACTAATATAATTCTGGCAAATGTTGGACATTAATTATAGTATGTATTTGTATACTTTTCCTGCACTGAAAGCATTTAGACATATGTGGGTCTGAGTAGAAAATTTAAATCTGATTTTTTTAAAATGAGCGTATGATATTTTGAATAATTATTATATATGAAGACAGACAGAAATGTATTTTTCTGAAAAACATGGATTAATTATGGACATTATCTCAATCAGCATTTATTATTATATATGCTATAAGTTGGTGTTCTGAGGCTTTTAAAACTTAGAGTACCAACCTATGACATACATAATAATAATAATGGGTGGTTGAGAATAATGAATCTATAATTATTGTAAAAAAATCCTAAAAAATCTACAAATGAAAAATCTATAAATGACATTAACTAGAAAGTCTGAATGGAAGTATAGGCAGTCCTCACTTAATAATCACAATTGGGACTGACAATTCCATCACTAAACAATGTAGTCATTATGCAAAGCATCTAGTGACTATGCCAGACTTACAATGTCAATTCTGCTGTGGGAAGCATGAGGAATGAAGCTTGAAGACCATTAAAGACCATTCAGAAGCTATAGCTGGTTCAGAGACCGGCGGCATGAGTAGTTTTGAGGGGCCAAAAATAGTCTCTATAACACCACTGCTCCAGAGTTTCACTGGATACCAGTCTGGTCCCGGGTGCAATTCAAGGTTTTGGTGATCGCCTTTAAAGCCCTTCATGGCATGGTTCCAGGTTACTTGAGGGACCGTCTCATGCCACTGGAATTGACCCATACCACTCATGCCAGCAGAGGCAGCATGCTGCAGGTCCTGTCAGCCCGAGTATTCTGGCGGGTGAGGGTCATGGAGGAGATGAGAGACAGAGATGAGAAAGAGAGAGGGGAAAAAAGAAAAAGAGAGATGAGAGAAAGGGAGGGAGGGCAATGAGAAAGAGGGAGAGGGAGAAAGATGAGAGAGAGATGAGGGAGAAAGATGAGAGAGGGAGAAAGAGATGAAAGAGGGAGTGAGAAAGATGAGAAAGAGGGAGAAAGAGATGAGAAAGAGAGGGAGAGAGATGAGAAAGGGGGAGAAAGAAAGAGAGAGGGAGAAAGAGATGAGAGGGAGGGAGAGAGAAAGAGAGAGGGAGAAAGAGATGAGAGAGGGAGAGAGAGAGACCTGTTTAAAAGAAAATACCTGGAGCCACAAAACCTGGGTAGGCGTGGCTGGGGGGTGTCATGTGACTGGGTGGGAGCGAGTGATGTCGAGTTGGCCACGCCTACCCAGGTTTTGTGGCTCCTGGTGTTTTATTTTTTGTGGGAAATGGGCCCAAGTGGCTCTTTGAGTGTTTAAGGTTGCAGACCCCTGGTCTAAGTTTAGGTTATCATTTAAAAATTTAATCACAACTTTAAAAAAAATGAAAAAAAATCATGTACTTAGAGTATCTCTCTCTCTCTCTGTTTCTAATCTAATCTAGTCTTGTGAGTGTATGTGTTTGTGTGAGTATACACAACATAGATAAATAGATACAGGCACATACATACAGACACAGGCATGCACACTCACTTGCAAACACGTATACAAAAATAAACTAGGGGCTCTGGTGGCACAGTAATTTAGTATGCAGTATTGTAGGCTGACTCTGCCCACTGCCACCAGTTTGATCCTGACCGGCTCAAGTTTCACTCAACCTTCCATCCTTCTGAGGTCAGTAAAATGAGGACTCAGATTGTTGGGAGCAATAGGCTGATGTTGTAAACCACTCAGAAAGTGCTATAAAGCAGTAGTTCCCAACCTTTCTGGGTCCATAGACCAGCAGCAGTGGTGGCAGTAGAGGGAGAGAGGGCATGGTTAAGCATGTGCACCCACTGTTTGCACAAAAAGAGCTTTGCACACTCGTGCTGCCCTGACTCTAATCCTAATCCTGCTGCAAAGCACTATGGGGCAGTATATAACTCTAAGTGCCATTGCTGTTGCTATTGCTAGTGGGGTTTTTTTTGTTTGTTTATGCAGGATTTCACCCCTCCCTTTTGGAAGCATATGTCTTTTTTACTTTTGTTTCTGAGGAATTAAATATAACATTTTTTTTATTATTAGAATATATTGAAAAAATAGATATAATGGTTTTATATTATAAATTAGTAATATGGTTTTTATAGCACCAGTCTTTATATAAAATAATAAGTTTTCTTAATAGAAATGTTACTTTATTATTTTGAAAGTTTAAATTATTATATATTTATTTATTTAATTTGTATGCTGCCCATATCACTAATACAGCAATTCTGGGTGGCTTACAATATAATAAAAGCTAAAAAGTTCTTAAAAGAATTACAATAAATAAATAGTTAAAGGTTAAATTAAAAATCAAGATGATGGGCAGAATCTTCTCTACCCCATCAGCTACCCCCAATGTAGCAGGCTGTTAATGGGGCCACAGGCCTGGTAGCAGAACCAGCCTTTTAGGTTCTTCATGAAGGCCAGGAGTAGGGGCAATTCTACCTCTGATGAACATGGGAGAACATTGCCCAGGGCAGGGGCCACAGCAGAAAAGGCACTTCTCTTGGACTCTGCCAGCCAAAATTCTTTGAGCAGTGGGATCCAGACTTGGCCCCTTTCTCTAGAATGAGTAGAGAGAATTAGTCCTAATCAGTGGTGGGTTTCAAAAATTTTTATTACCAGTTCTGTGGGTGTGGCGTGATGGGTGTGGCATGGCTTGGTGAGCGTGGCAGGGGAAGGATACTGTAAAATCTCCATTCCCACCCCACTCAAGGGGAAAGATGCTGCAAAATCCCCATTTCCTCCCGATCAGCTGGGACTTGGGAGGCAGAGAATAGATGAGGGCAGGGACAGTCAGAATTTTTACTACTGGATCTCCGAACTACTCCAAATTTCTGCTACCATTTCTCCAGAACTGGTCAAAACCTGCTGAAACCCACCTCTGGTCCCAATGGAGTAAGGTGGTTCCTCAGATAGCCTGACTCATGGCATAAACGGTTTTATATATCTTTTTCCTTGTAGATGATTAAGAAAAATTTGTGAAGATATTATTTTGAATAAACCAGCCAGTTTTGGCCAGCTATTTTGAAGAACTTTATAGTTTTGAGTATACTTTCTAATATTTTTTTCTGACAGTCAAATTGTACACATTTTCTACCTGTGGCTTTGATTGTTGACAAGGGCAGGCCTACAAAATGTTGGAGGCAGGATAATTCTATATCCTGGACAGAAATGACTGAAAAAACTGATTATGGTTATCTCCTGCTGAGGCCAAACATTTTAGGGCCTTTTACTTTCAAATTGCTCTTTTCGTATCATCAAAGAAAAGTTGAGAAGAAATGGGAACTATTTACATTCCACAAAGTCTATAATAAAACCCCAGGAATAGAAGTAGTTGAAAGATGAATTTTTAGTAGAAATAGCTTGTTAAATATTTTATCTGGTCACGAAAACTTTATATAAATAATGTTAAAAACCCTACAACCAATTTGTAATATAGCTACTACATAAAATTAGGTCACTGGTTGTTTTTCAGGTTGTTTATCTTCAATTTTAACATTTTATGTCTGGACATATTTAAAGTAAAAAAGAAAGAAAGGGGGAAACCCCCAAAAATAAACTATTATAACTCCAAATAATTTGCACATTCTTTTGAGCTGCACATCAATTATCATCCTGCAGTATCATACTATTTGATTTCTCTAGGTATATGTGTATAGCAGACATAGGGTTAGGTTACCTGAGGAATTGTCTTGCCCCAGGAGATTTGGCCTGCCCTATTTATTTCAGTACAAGGGACATGCTGTAGGTCAAAGAATTTTAGCTGGCAGGATCTAAAAGCAGAGCTATTTTGTGTTGGCCCCTGCCCTTTGAAGCATCTTGCCCCAGAGGTGATATCTACCCTCAACCTCTTGACCTTCCAGAAGGTCCTCAAAATCTGGTGCTGCCAATTGTCTTGTGGCCAGATGGGTTTACTTTATGCTGGAGGTGGCTGATAGGTAAGAGAAAAGATCAGAGGCGGGTTTCAAAACTGTCGCTACCGGTTTGCTCGTGGATGTGTGCATCTTTGTGCGTAAAGCGTCCAAGTGGGTGGACGGAGCCTCCCACCACGGCCACTACTGGTTCACCTGATCCAGGGTGAACCGGTAGCAACCCACCACTGGAGAAGATCCCCCAGAGTAGTTATATGGGTGGTATATAAATTTAATAAACAAACAAATATGTGAGGAATATGAACTGGGATCCATTACATCCAGAGATAACCAGTTTAGAAGACTATTTTGTGCTTATTTCCAGGTACATAGAGGAATGGAGAAACATCTTAGGATACCAAAGCTCTTGGTTCAATGCCATGATCCTGAGCAGCAACAGACAGGTTAAATGATACTGATAGCCAAGCAAATAGTCCATGTTAATGTAAAGCAGATTTATATTGCTATACAGCAGGGGTGTCAAATTTGCGTCATCATGGCATCATCACGTGCCGTATCACAATTTCCCCCCCTTTGCTAAAGCGGGTATGGGTGTGGCCAGTGCGTGATGCATCTGACCACAGGGCGTGAGTTTGAGCATATTTAATGTCTAACATAATGTCTAACATAATAATAAGTAAGCAGTACTATATTTACTGAGACAGGTACACAAAATCCAAAAATGCATATTAAGACTATACTTTTAGTAATCCAACTGAAGATATAAAAATGGCTATTATTTAAGCTGAATTTGAACTATATTACAACATAGATGGGATAATGGAATATTCTGTAGATATTTAAAATGAGATTTGCGTTGGAGGTGGTTTTATGTTACACCAAGCATTGGCTCTCTATTTTTGGAGATTTAAAATTATAAAGGTAATTGTTCTTTGCTCGGTGAGACACACAAAGGTGATCAAAAACAGGTTTTAAAGGAGGGCATAATTAAAGATGTAAAATGAATCATTATAAAACATTGCATAGAATAATCGAATGGTCAGAGGGTTTAAACATCAGCATACTCCAACTTACCAAAAGTTGGGAAAATCCCATGTCCATGATTATCTACAGCTGGATATACTTGAATACATAATGTTTATGTTTATTTTGGTGCTTGCATTAATACAATGCAAGCAAGCAAGTTTTTAATATCTCACTTGGTTTTTTCTAAATTGTGTTTTTGATATTAGAATTCTAATCTCTTCATATATTAACACAATGTATTAAATGTGTATCTGGTTATTTCAAACATTCTATAGAATTAAGCATTTTATTATACCCTAAACACAGGTAAATCAGTTTCTTTATTCTGTTTCCTCTATGAAATGTACAATAATAACACAAGCTTATCTAATAATTTTTGAAGTATTCCAATTTATTGAAACTAAAAAAAAATGTAGCATATTTCTTGCTTTTTGAAAAGCAAGAAAAACAGTTAAAAAAGTAATTTGGAAACCTAAAACAGCTTGAAGGCAGGTAACTTTTTCAATATAATTCATTACATGACATTCAGGAATTAGATTTGGTTCTCAAAAGGACAAAATGGAAGAGTTGTAGCGCATACAAATGTATTCTAAGCAGTCTGGTAATACCTAAATGGGCTTTAGAGCATGTTAATCAATTCTGCTTTAGTGAAAAAAAAATATAATTACTAATAATAATTACTAAATTTTGGCTGATTCTTAAATATTCCTCCTGATGCAGGATAAAGTAAAAATTCTCTGAGATTGCTTTCTCTGTAGCATAAAGTGAAACATCCTTATACAACAGTGTCCTACAAATTTATTTCATCTGATTTCATCAACAGTGTAAGTCCTGGCAGGGGTATCTATAGGGAGGGGATAATAACCTCAACTGTATATTTAAACCAACCCCTCTTTTATATGTATTGTGCATATATTGGGGATTTGATCATGTGGTAATGGCCATCATTTCAACCTTTTTTTAATCTCCTCCATGGATGACTCTGAGTCCCACAATTTCCAGCCTTTGTTCACAATGTCTCAGAAGTTGTGGAACTGTAGTATCAATACATCTAAAGAATATACTAAAATGATTTATATAACCTTCCATGGTTTAATCTCCTATGGGCATCATGTAAACAATTCAGATGTATGCAGAAAAATAACTGGCCTACAACTGAAAGAAACAACAAAGACATTCAAAGGAAGTCAGAACTGATGCCAGTCATAATTTATCCAATAGCGATAGAACTTTTGTAAGCTACTGTGCATGTGTTTTAGCTCATATCTTAGGGTAGATAATTCATACAAACCATATATCTATGTATGATGCCACT
Organism: Ptyas mucosa; assembly: GCA_012654045.1. NCBI lineage: Eukaryota > Metazoa > Chordata > Lepidosauria > Squamata > Colubridae > Ptyas > Ptyas mucosa. Next base: position 4,238,926 of record WNWU01013629.1, on the reverse strand, counting down.
ATGCATCATAAGAACAATAACAACCCTGTAATAACCTTGGAGCTGATTAAGAGTGTCAACTCAATATATATACAACTTCCTATATGTATATTGAGCAGCCCTTCCATAACTGAGCAGCAATCTGCTTTTCATATAATTTGAAGTTCAGTATCCATCATGTCCATCTTTTGACTAGTGACAAAGAATAAAACTAGTTGCAAATATTCGAAAGATGTTAAAATCCTGTCATTGTGGCATATTTTCACAAGGAATAATTAATAATTGGGGAATGAGACCTGACTTGCAGAAAACTGGACAACCAATAGAAGGAGCAACAGGATATGGATTTTTGTAAGAGAGAGAGAGAGGCTGTCTGGAACTTTGCAGTCCAGATATAATAGTTCTCCTTTACTGTCTGACCAGGGAAAAAATGAATTGCTTTTTAAAAAAAGTCCATGTTTATCATTTCAGGGATTCTAAAAAAGCACTAGTTGTTTCGTAATAGACAGACTGACAGAAGTTGCTTCATCTTAAGAAAAATAAAGTTTTCTTTGATAAACCTAAGTGCAAATCCAGTGAATGTCCTCTCGCACAAATGTATTATGCAGTACATTCCAGAGCAATTCCATTCCAAATTATGGCTAAAGCTCTGATGACATAGATGTAATATCTGAATGGGAGCCATGTTTTTCTAAGTAAAGGAGAAAAAAAGGCAATATTCTACCAACCAGATTCAAGGAGGAAATGATTGATGACAGTTAGAAAAAGGCAATTTAACTTAAGTGACCTTCAACCCAATGTACTGCTTATTCTTAATTGGCTATTAAGCAATCTAGCAATTATGCCGAGTTGTACAACACTTTTAAAATTGGATGATACCAATGTAATTATAATAAAAATTTACTCTAATAGAAAAAGAATGTGTGTATTTCAGTGGATGATCTACAGCCAGTTAATTCTTTTGGCAATTACTGTAAGAAATACATTGACTTCACCAGACCTTTTACTGTACCAACTACTTCAGCATGAAACATTCTTGTTTGCTTGGAGCACCGAATAGGAAATAAAAATAATATAACCCTTTAAAATAGGGACCTCCCACTTCAGATTTTTTCTAATTATGGCAACATACAGTTACTGTTATATTGCAAAACAAACAAACCCAAACAAACAAAACAGAGTATGCTATGTCATATGTTACATAATATTGTTAGGTACATCTTGTTGAATGAAGTCATACTCTTGTGATATCTTTTGAAGGAACTAACTAGCCTGGAACATCTCACTGATGATAATAAAGAAAAATAGTTAGCAATATCCTGTGATCTTTATATTTGTAGACTTTGCCACTGGAGAATTTGGAAGCAGACTGAATTATTTATTTGAAGTACAGCCACTACTGTTTTTGGTGTTATGGTCGTGGATGTTGTGATCATCAACAGAAATTCACTTCTGCTTCTAAAATAAATATTGTATTAGAAATTTTATTGATGAATCATATCACATTACTGTCATTTGTTGTTCGGTGTTCATTTGCATTTAGTAGCTGTCTAAATGATGAATTAAGGGCACATTGTTCTGTAATACTAGCTACTTTGAAGATCCTTTGATTGTATGTATTCTGGCAGGTCTTTGACTCATTCCCTGTGTTGTGGCAGGCAGTTCAGTTAATTGCTTAGTTGCTTCCTCAAGATTGTTCCCAAACAGCTTAATTCTCTATTTACCAACCCTCTATGACATCTTGGGTTACTGAGGACATATCTGGAATATTTGTAGAGAAAAATTAAATTTGAACCTGACAGAGCATGTATCAGAGCTCATATTTGAATTCACAGCCATAAGGGAGAGAAAGTACCTCTACTTTTATTCACTTATTCTATCTGTGGATGTTCAGATAGTAGTCATATTTGAATAGCCAACCCCCTATTGGGGAGAATTGAGTAACCAGATCAATCTTGGCCACTGTCACCAATTCACATAATATTTTGCCAGTGAAGTAGCTTTGGTTTACCAGAATCTTCAATCCCCAATAGAGGTGATGGGAACAATGTCTGGCTATTTTATTTGGCCTACTGACATCCTCTTTCTCAAGTGGCCATCTCTAGATCTAGTACTCTCCAAATTTCCCTGTGGGAGTAGCTTGAGTATATTGTCTTTTTTTTTTTGTCTGATGAAGCCCTTTATAGCCTGGGCAAATTATATATTCAACTCCTTCTTCTAACCTGAATTGATCCACTCAGTAAGATCAACCTGGGAGAACTCATTGATAGTTCTCACTTCTGTAAAATGAAGCAAGTGGGTACCCACAGAATTGTTCCCAGAGAATGTGCCTATTTTAGGGAACAGCCTTTCAACTGAATTTCAGTCAGAGGTGGTATTCAGCAGGTTTTGACCAGTTCTGGAGAACCAGTAGTGGAAATTTTGAGTAGTTTGGAGAACTGGCAAATACCACCTCTAACTGGCCCCACCCCCATCTATTCTCTGCTTCCCGAGACCCAGCTGATTGGGAGGGAATGGAGATTTTACAAGTATCCTTCCCCTGCCACGCCCACCAAGCTACACCCACCAAGCCATACCACACCCACCAAGCCCACAGAACCGGTAGTAAAAAATTTTGAATCCCACCACTGATTTCAGTTAACCTCCAGATCAATGATCATCTTGAAATAGATTAAGAACGAGCTTTTCTGGCCAATGTTTGGATTTATTTGATTGATGCCATGATAGCCAGGTGGATGATTTTGGACCATCACTCTCTCTCAGCCCAACCTACCTCACAGGGTTGTTGTTGTGGGGAAAATAGGAGGAGCAAGGTGCGTTCAATAGGTTCATTGCCTTGAAAATAATGAAGGTGGTATATAAATCAATCAGTCAATAAAATATAAAAAAAAGCCCAGTACACTATAGTGTAATTGTGTTTACTTAACTTCAAAAGCTCTGAACAAGCAGCCGATACAGATCTTGTCTGGTAAATTTTTTTGAGTAAAAAAAAAAAAGGGGGGGGGAAGAGGCAATATATGGGTATGGTATTTAGACTGAAAAGATTGGGTAGTTAGAAAAAAAAAAGAATATATAATTCTTCTCACGTGGGATTCAGATCCTGCCAGTATTTGATTCAACCACACTCTTAAACAATTAACACATTACCAAGCACACCATTCCATCCCACCACAATAAAAGGCAGCCCCTTTTTGCAAACTTTTATCACAAAGGTATAAATGTGATTTATTGTATTTTAAGTCTCAGGAGAACATTACCTGAACTATGGTATCTCCTTGTAAAGGCATTTTTCATTTTGTATGTCATACAATCAGCTTTACCTGGAAGGGAGCATCACTTTGCTGCCTAATACATGTAATCATGTTCATCATGACATTGCCATGTAAACAATACAGTTCACATTGTATAATTTGCACAACTGCAAAACATAAGTTGCATTATTTGCATAATGTCATAATGTATGGGACATTACTTCCTCCCCCGGCAGAGGACTATGCTAGATTTTCTAATATGTGCAATAGGAATCCTTTGTAAGAATTCATTTAAAGAAATTCTGGTTCCTTTGTTTGCTCTGTTTGGCTAAATTCCTTTTAGGATTTTGTTGTTCAACATTTCTTACTGCTCATTATACATTGAAATATACAAATCAAACCAGGATACCCATTTTAATCTGGCTAACCAGTGGAACCCAAATTATATTAACAGAGTCATTTTAGGCATGCATTTTGTTCTGCTCCTGTAGTCTTTTTGATTAAATCATTATTCATTGTTGATTTTAATTTGCAACACAAGAAGCCAAAGCACAACAACACTGAATTAGGCAAGACATCCAATCCCAGGAAAAGAAATGGGGCCAGCTGAAATCATGGTAACCAAAAGGAAACACTTCTGGTCCAAGGGGGATGATTTTTTGACAAGCATTTTCATCTTTTGTGTTTAATTTAGATTGTTGTTGGAGCCCGGAAAACAGGATAGCAATCTGGAACACATGAAATGTGTTACTCCCAAATCTTTCAGGGAATATAATTTATGGTGACCTGTGTGTCCTGTGCTAATATTTTTCTTCCATAATTCAGAATATGAATAATTCAAACTTTCTACAAACCTGAGCAGAATGCCATTTCTCAGCCTTTCTCCATGTGTCAAAGAATGGATTAGTACTTGTTTAGCAGCTGATCAACTTGATTGATTTATTAGATTTATATCCTAGCCTTTCCCCAGGAATTTAAGGCAGGATATCCCAATGCAATTCCTTCCCCTTTTATCTTTGCAATAACCCTACAGGGAAAGTTGGACAGAGAAAGCAAAAGTCACCTATGAGCATCCATGACTGAATAGGGATTTGAAGCTGGGTGTCTCTGCTCCTAATCCAACACCTTAATCACTGTACTTGCTGTAGCAATGGATCACCAATTTATAGACATAACTAACAAAACCTAATGGTATAGAAGTGGTTTCAGGTTGAAGGAGTTTCCACTTCATGTTCCAAATTATATTTAGAGCATCCAACATCTTGTAGATGTGATTACTGGAAGGTAGCAGCTGGAGAAAAAAATTCTCAAAATGATCGGAAATTCCCAATGCAGGCTTTATGCTAATTTAAGTGTTTCACACATCTTGCCATTTGACAAGATATTGATCTTAAGTATTTCTCCGAGCTTGCCTTTGGGGCTACTGTTAGCAGGCTTGTAACAGCTGCCAGAAAGTGCCAAGTGCTCACATCGGTCCTTTCCCTATAGATAATAAAGACAATGTTTCATAATCAAGGCATTCTTAAAAGTCCAAAAGGTCTGGAGTCAGAGCACTCATTTAATCTTCTTGAACTTTTCTCTCACTCACTGGGTCAGGCGCACATCAAACGTGGCGATAAAACTTGATTCTCCAGAGACTTCACTAGTACTAAGCAATTTGCTTATAGCATAAGTTCAGAAGCACAACACAGCTAGGTCCATTTATTTTATGGTTATAATGTGTATAGGATGCCTGTCTGTTCTCCCATGGTTTAATTTATATTTGAATTTAATGATTTTTAACTGTTGTTTTAATTAGGGGCTTATTGTATACTGCCCAGAGTCATTTTTGTGAGATGGGTGGCTATATGAACCTGAAAGAAAGAAAGAAAGAAAGAAAGAAAGAAAGAAAGAAAGAAAGAAAGAAAGAAAGAAAGAAAGAAGGATAGATAAATACTGTATATTTTATTGTAGACAACATAGAAGGTTTTTTGTTGCTTATTTACTGTTGAATGCAGAAATCAAGCCATGCATATGTGTGTGTGTCTATGCATTACACTTCAGATCTACGTTCTTTTCTGTGTTTTTGGGATCAACAGAACTTAGCTAAAATATATGTAAAAGTTACATTCTCACCCTTATAGGTGTCTGTGTCTTCCTCAATCTCAGGTCCTCTACTAGTTTGCATGAATTCTGTGCAGGATCTTAGCTGTTCCTAGCTCTGCACTCTTCTAGACAGAGAGCTCTGATGTTGCTCTTGGGATCTGTTGGGGCCATTTCCCCAGTTTAGGAGTCATAGCCCTGAGTTGTCCTACCACCTCGGTCCTTTTTGGCTTTTACTTTCCACATCCTCTCCAGGTCCTTCTTCAGGCCCTGGTACGTACATGCAATATATACATAGTATTATATAGTTACCATATTTTTCGGGGTATAAGACGCACCTTTCTCCTCTAAATAAGAGGGTGAAAATCTTGGTACGCCTTAAACTCCGAATGTAGCCCCACCCAGCTTCTCAAACGGAGGTTTCAGAGGCTGAAAAAAGCATTGGAAATGAAGCTTCAGAAAAAAAGCCTCCAAACAGAGCTTCAGAAAAAAAGCCTCAGAAAGAGAGCTTCAGAGATTTTTTTTCCCTGAAGCTCTGTTTCGGAGGCTTTCAGAGGCAGAAAAAAAAGCAAGGCACAGAGCTCACATCCAACGAACCTGTTGCTAAAATTCAGCTCTGAGAACAGCTCATTGGGGGTATTCCAGGAGGCTGATCCACCCGCCAATCAGCTTTTTTCTTATTTTCCTCCCCAAAAACTAAGGTGCATCTTATAGTCTGAAAAATACAGTACATACCTGCTGTGTGTCATTGTTCTCTCCATTGTATTTTCTAATTTGAAATCAGTGGTGCAAGTAATTTTTGGGCTGTTTTTTAAATGATTGGTTTCGAATGCCTTGGATGAAGTGTTGGTCCATCAGATTATTTCAAATGCTGAATCTGGATGAATCAATTGTGTAGGTCCCTTCCTCCAAAGTCCTCATTCGTAATAGTATAAAGATGAATGCAGGGGTGAAATGCTACTGGGGTGAACCGGTAGTAATAAAATGCTACCGGTTCATTCAGACTGGTATTTCCGACGATCAGCTATGCCGCATGATTTAGATTCACTAGAAAGCAGGAAATCCTGCTTTCTAGCTAATCTAAATCATGCGGCACAGCTGTTCCCCCTCACTGTTCTACTTACCTTCTTAAACCTCCTTTTTCCATGGTGCGTGGTAGCGCCTGTGGTGCGCATGCGCATGAAGCATGTGTTTGGTGCGCACCATGCATGCATGCATGCACAGCAAACCAGTGGCAAACCTTGGAGAATTTCACCAGTTGGGTGAATGGCTGTAGTCTCTACTGCTAAGAGAGCTGAAACAGAAAAAACAAGAAACCAGACCTTAATATAAATGCAGTGCAAGTATAATCAGGAGGCAAGGATGAGAAATTGGTTGCTAGCAGTCTGCTAGGATGAAATAGCAAGAGAAAGAAATTCAGGATATAAATGTTGGGAGACCCGTACAAAGAAATCTAGATTTCTAGACTTTGCAAAAGGCAACCATATCATTACTTTGCCTTTGAAGTGTAAGCAAGTATGTTCTTTTGAATGCAATGTGAATTCCTAGAGAAAAATAATTATGCTAGTAGCCTAGCTATATCTCCGGGAGCTGCTAATTACTGACTCAGTATTATTAAAGTAATTACTTTAAAACACAACACAAATTGAATTAGCATATTCTCCAAGCATCCAACTACTCAGTGGCTGATTTCATTTGATTAACCTGAACACTGATCTAACCAATTTCTTCTAAACCCTGGATCCCAAATTGGTCCAATGGAGTACCAAAATATAAGGATTCATGTTACGGATTAAACAAGTATAGTCAATTGAATAAATTGAAACCAATCTGGTTCAGGTTGTTAACCAGGTGAGTTCCTTCAGGCCAGAGATATTACTTATAGGAATGACATCTGTACAGAAATATTCAAAAATTATACATATAGCACAAGCAATTATAATTGCTTGTGTTATATGTATATATGTTATATGTACTTAAGGGAAGGGCGTATATCATTCATGCCATACTGCGGATGGACTATGCCATGTTAAAACCCCTTCACTTCTTTCTCATATTCAATAACTTGAATGATTCCTCTGATAGGACTTTGATCAGTTCTTTGTTCAGAAACCAGTGGTTTCTGAACAAAGCAGTGGTAGATTTTTTCTGACTTGTCTTTCTTAACCACCAGAACTCAGATGGAATCTTGCTAGATCCATATCAAGGTCCTTGGTCTGCTTTCATCTCACTGTGATCATAAACAACAGCTCAGAGAAATAATGACAATAGAAACCTCAGGAAAGCAGCTGACTTGTGAGAAAGATGCATGATTGTCCAAGTTGGAGAATAAATCTATTCAGAGATATAACATGGAAAATGTTATAGTTGTCATCTGAAGTGGAATAAAGCCTTACAAAGCTGGTTTCTCATTGTCTCAACTTCTCTAGCGGTTCCAAATTCGAGAGGTAAAACAGAGGACAACTAGGGAAAGGGTATTGTTATGGCAGTGTTCCCATTATGATGGATCTTTCCCAGAAAGACCAGTCAGAGGCAATTTTTCAGTTGTATTGATAACAGCTGTGGGTCAGCTCCAATGAACCCAGGCAGAAGAAGATATTGCAAGACACAACTTCACATATTGTGGAGACCTAGGAAAAAATGACAAATACAAAGTAGCTGCTACATCATTATCTTTTACTTCTCTGGCCTTCAAGCCTCTCCTTTTAATAATAGGTGACCCAGATGGCAACAATCACTTGTATGGTCCCAACCATAATCTTGTATTTTTAAAAACCTCCTCCCTGTTGACATCTCTGTTCTCAATCTTCTATCATAATGAGTCAAATCTACTATGCTTGCAGATTTATATTTATTCATTTGCCATGTATATGTATGAATAAATTTGAAAGAAAGAGAACTTTTCATGAAGATACTCACTATTCTCTTTCATTCTTGGATTTCTGAATGGTTTAATCATTTTTCTTTACTCTCTCACTTTACTCCCATCTTTCATTCATATTACCCATGAACACACATATACATAGACCAGAATCATAGTTATTTAATATGCTGAACAGCTTAACATTTTATTCAAAATTGTACCTACACTATCATTTTCATGACTGTATTCACCAGTTCCATTCCATAAAAGTATATGCCTTTTTTTCAATTCTATTATATCCTTTTACTTTCTCTTAGTTTTATATACAAACAACATACCTTTTCCCCACTTTCTTTCATTTTTAAATTCATATCCGTTACTATTTATTTTTTCTTGCTCAAATGGACCCAGCTAAGTCTTCCCATTCTAGGTTACTCTGGAACATACTGTGGAAGATCCAACAATGTGCTAGGTAGCAGGTGTGATTCCAGATTGGGTATTGCTTATCTTTGCCTATGGAGGTTGGTAAGTGCCCAATTATGCCAGCCCTTGGCCATTTTCTTTCAGGTCTGAGCAACGGAGCTGGGTTCAGCTCAGTTCTTTCACATTTTGAAAATCAGTTGACTGATGACTGAGGGAAAATCAGATAATTTAGAATTATTCGATTTAGTAAAGCTGTGTTATGCAAATCTCACATATGTATGTTAGTTTATTTGCACATACGTGTACGGGAATAATATATGAGTAGATATGAAGGAAGGGAAATCTTTGCCAATTTTCTCATACTCTCCTTCTCCCTCTCCCCCCCCTCTCTCTCACACACAAACCATATGGAACAAGTACAATATCCTTGCTATTCATTCATCCTTAATTCCAGGAAACCAAATAATGAGTAAAGAAGTGAAACATAGATTTGCAAGAGACGGGCTAAAGCCAACTACTTGAAATAAGATTTAATTGTAAGTCTTTTTCTAGTTTATTTCTCAGGTGGTGTGGCACTTTAATTATAGGAAGTTCAGCCAGACTTTTATAAAATAATCTAAAAAGCACCTTTTCACCTTCTGTTCTCAAATTTGGCAGTGAAAAATTATTCTGACTGCATTTTTTTGGAGTGCTATTACTTTTGTCAAATGGAATATAATTAGAACAGATATTTAGAATGCTGTGTAATTGTACTGAAACCCTTTGATAATGCAATCACGTCTTCTGTGTTTTGTTCACTGAGTTATGGCTAACAATTCCAAAGTTAGAAAATGATGTAGCAATTTTTCTAAAAAAAAGCAGGAAATAAAATCCATGTTTTGCTCTAGTTTTTCATAATTCAGAAGGACAGATTGTCCTTAGGCAAATTTGTAAAAATTAGTAATCTTTGAATTCAGGTCTTCTTGGAAAATTGTACAAGGCAGAATTCTTTGCTTCCCTTTAATCTCAAACATTAAGGGACCAATTACTATGGTTGCAATAAAGCACTTTGCACATGGCCAGAAGCAATGCAGTTAAAAACATGAATTCGCGTTCATTAATTGCTCCATAGTCAGGAACAATAAGTTACACTTTAAAGTAACAATTTGTTCTTTGGTGTTCAAAGTTGAAGTCTGGCATCAGAATCAGAAATCCAGTTTATGTTGTATCCAAATCAAATTCTGGTGGACATTCTTCCTGCTTCCTTATTGTTAAGGATATAAACATTCTCAGAATCAATTTTAAGCTGTTAGGATAAACAGGGGGAAGATCACTGGGGAGTTGAGTGACCTGGCTGAAGAATGCCTTGATTCCTTTCCTGACAGCAGAAGAAAAGGAAAGACTTTTCATAGCTTGGACATAACATAATAAAAACACAATTTTAATAGAAAGAATATCTGTAGCTCAGGAGTGAACTCTGGAGTCCTTGGTGATCTCTGAGCTTAATTGTTTACTTGCAGATGTTTCATTATCTGAGTAAGTGACATCCTCAGTACTTGGTGATGGCTAGGAACATATAAAAAGGCTCAGTTATACACTTCATTTTTTGCACTACCAATCGCCATCATCATAGTGGCATAGATCTTTAGAGATTGCAAAAAAGGGGAAGGGGAGGAATTTTTTTGGGTGGGCATTCATGTCGCCCAACCCCAGCATTAGACAGAGAACTTTCTTTTTTCTTAGGGAGTGAGATATGAACAACCTAATTTCCATTAAGTGGCCTGTTTAAAGGATAGCAACATACTCTCCACATAGTTTGGTGTATGTGTCTTGTTTATGTGTTTATTTATTAAATATATTTGTGTGATGTGATGCTGTTCCTACTTAATACTGTATTAACAATGAACTGGAATGAAGAAACTGGCCCATTGGTAAAGAAGGGATATGCTTTTGGGTAATCTCCAGGAGCAATTAAAGCTCAAATTGGCAGTTCCAAATCCTTTTTCTAGAGCTTATGCACCAGCTAGCTTCCAGATGTTCTCTCTGTAGCTGATAAGACTTGGAAAAATGAAAGTGCAATGCTCATATTATGTGTGCAATTTTGGTGCGCTGATAATCCAGTTGTCCTTTTCTTTCAGAGGTTACAGGGAGAACTATCTATAACTAGATCAACAATTTTCCTCTTGGTATTACAGAGTTTTGCTGCTGGAATATGTTGTAAAATGTTTTTTTTTTCATGCACTTTAAGAAAGCGTCCTTTTATGCAGCGGAAATCTCAGGGGGCATCCGGCTCTTCATTTATCGTCCATTTCAGCAAAATGTAACAACTTTGCTCACATCAGAAAATTTCAATTTAGTCTAGTTTCAAAACCACATTGTGTTATAGCTGTTGTGGATGAAGGTGATTTCAAGAAGAAGATGGGGGCTCATAAGAGATGGATTTCTCTATTTCTAATCAGAACAGCTGCAATGGTATGAATTCTCAAATATACAGTGCTTTCAGGTCTGTGTATATGTAATAGTCAGATGCGTATTTCAATGGGTGATAAACCACATCTACCCAGCATTCTTTTCCAGTTGCAGGTTGGCTGGACAACATTTGAAATATTGTAGGACTACTTGAAGAAATTTTGGCTTGAAGTGAAGATGTTTTTTTTAAAAAATGCAATATACCTATAAACACTGTATATTGTATAGTGTAGACCAGGGATGGGCAATAAATTTTTCCAAGAGGCCACATGAGAAACTGGACTGTTGTGGAGGGCCAAACCAATGTAACCTGATTTGATGTCCTCAAACTTGGTCACCTCAACTCCTCCAGGTGAGGGGCGAGAGCTGCACCAGAGCAGACAAGTGCTTTTTCTCCACAACCTACCACAACCACCAGCTGATTGAAGGAGCACATAGTGACTGTGCAGAGCCAAACATAACTTGGCTTCTCATGCCAATAATGTAAATGGCGCTCATATTTACATTAGATTTCTAATTTCCAATTCACTTCATGTGGGCTAGAAATTAGGAACAGGAACAGCCAAAGGGCTGGATGTGACCCGGGGGCTGTAAAATGCCCAGGTTTGGTATAGATAATGTATGTGAAAGTGTGTATGTGAGAGAATAATGTGTATTTGCTGCCATCAGGTGATGGCTACCAACTTAAATGATCTTAAAAGGGGACTGGACATATTCAGCGAGGATCTGGCCATGCTATCAATAGTTACAATTCTTGATGGATGTAAGTGCTTTCTGTATCACAGGAAGAATATCTATGTATAGACAGTCTTAACTTACCACCAAAATGGAGCTCAAAATTTCCATTGTTAAGTAAAGCAATTGTTGAATCAATGGCACCCCATTTTACGAACTTTTTTTGCCATGGTTGTTAAGCAAAACATTGCAGTTAAGTAAATTACATAGTTGTTAAGTGAATCTGGCTTCGTCCATTGACTTTGCTTTTCAGAAGCTAGTTGGGAGTTTGCAAATAGTGATCATTTTATCCCGGTTGCAATTAACAGCGCAACCATCATAAATGCATGCCAGTTGCCAAGCACATTGATCATGTGACCATGGGATGCTGCAATGGTTGTGAGAACAGCCATAAACCACTTTTTCCAGTGCTGATATAACTTTGAATGGTCACTAAATGAATGATTGTAACTCAAGGACTATCTCTAATAGCTAATTGGCAACAACAATAGAAGGCTATCATTTTTCCATTATGTGGACTTAGATATTGTATCTAGTTGGCTTTGTAGGAGATGAGATCCTGGACTAAGTGGGCCTTTGGTCTAACTCACAACACTTTTTCCGATATTCAAGTGCTAATTGAATATATCCTAAATCTGTGAACATCACTTTTGAATAACATTTACCTTCTTTGTATGTTCCTACATTTTCCTCCTCATTTTGTTGTTGTTAGTTACGAAGTCATGTCCGACCCATTGCAACCCCGTAGACAACGTTCCTCCAGGCCCTCCTGTCCTCTACCATCCTCTGGAGTCCATTTAAGTTCACATCTACTGGTTCTGTGACTCCATTTAGCCACCTCATTCTCTGTCGTCCCTTTCTTCTTTTGCCCTCAATCTTTCCCAGCATTAGGCTCTTCTCTAGTGAGTTCTTCCTTCTCATTAGGTGGCCAAAGTATTTGAGTTTCATCTTCAAGATCTGGCCTTCTAAAGAGCAGTCAGGGTTGATCTCCTCTAGGACTGACCAGTTTTATCACCTTGCAGTCCAAGGGACTTGCAGGAGTCTTCTCCAGCACCATAGTTCAAAGGCCTCAATTCTTTGACACTCAGCCTTTCTTGTGGTCCAACTTTCACAGCCATACATTGCAACTGGGAAAACCATAGCCTTGACTATACACAGTTTTGTTGGCAGGGTGATGTCTCTGCTTTTTAGTATGCTGTCTAGATTTGCCATTGCTTTCCTCCCCAGGAGCAAGCATCTTTTAAGTTCTCAGCTGCAGTCCCCATCTGTGGTGATCTTGGAGCCCAGGAAAATAAAATCTGTCACTACCTCCATTTCTTCCTCATCTATTTGCCAGGAATTGAAAGGGCCATATGCCATGATCTTAGTTTTCTTAATGTTGAGTTTCAAGCCAACTTTTGCACTCCCCTACTTCACCTGCATCAGAAGGCTTTTTAGTTCCTCTTCATTTTTTGCCATTAGAGTGGTATCATCTGCATATCTGAGGTTGTTGATATTTCTCCTGGCAATCTTAACTCCAACTTTTCATTCATCTAGCCCCGCCTTTCTCATGATGTGCTCTGCATATAAATTAAATAGGCAGGGTGACAGTATACAGCCTTGCCGGACTCCTTTCCCATTTACACAACTCCAAAAACTAAGGTAGTAAGGTGGCCACATTTTATATTAAAATCATTAAACAGGAGGTTCTTGGGATTGATGAAAATATTCTCTCTTTGGGATTAACCTTTGATCACAGAGCCATGCCTATTTGTGAAAGGACATATTGCCTACTTTAATTCAAATTTGTCTTAATTCTTCCAAAACTCAACATGGGTTATGACATTCCAGCAACATTTTTGCCTGCTGAGAATCAAAAGATGACACTGCCTATTCTTATCAGAATCCTTTATGCAGTGGAAACTATAGATTTTCAAAATGTGAATCCCACTTCTCTAGGATGCACTATAGCCAGTTAAAAGAGAGAATATAATTCTCATAGAACAGTATTTCTTTCTTTTTTTAAAAAAAAAATCTGTTAAGTCCTTGACATATAAATAACCATTCTGGGCAGGGGAACATGACAAGATATTGTAACCTCCCAAGTTTCACATAACTGACGCCAATCTAGACACAATTTCCTGTTTTGAAATTGTTCTTATGCACAACATTGAATCCACCCACCTTTCCTTCCCTAAAATGCCTGTAGCGGATATCCACTTTCCCACTAATGAGACTAAGTTAATTTATCAATTACAGGCAGTTTGAGAATGTATCTTTTAATTGTACCAGACAACTGAGCCCTTTATTTTTGCATGTAATACAGCAAGGAATCGTTTTATACAAAGTGGAAACAGGCAAGATTCTCACAATTCTGATGGTGTAGCTAAAAATATAGATTATAGATAAAGACGATATAAATATAGGGCAGTGTTGTGGCCCGTCAGCGGCCTGTGCGGATTGTAGCTGATTCTGACAGCGAGGAACAGCTGGCACTCAAGTCAGACAATGAGGAGGCTGGAAAAGATGTGGTGCCAGAGGCAGGGATTCAGCCAGGGCCTTCAGAACCTCCAGAAGCTCCTTTAAGTGAAGAGGACGAAGAGGAAGAGCCTCTTCTTGATGCATGGGCGCGCAGAGCTGCCAAAAGGCAGGAGTGGCTCCCCAGGAGGAGGTCTCCTCGAGAGTAAGGCTTGGGGCTATTTGGCCACTCCCTTAGCCTATTTAAGGAGGAATGCCGACTAAAGCAAGTTGTAGGGAACAACTTTAGTTCACTCTACTTCACGTCTGGATTCTCTGCAAGTTGCTTCTGGGCTTTCTGCCAACCTTACTAAGATTGTGATTACTTTATCTTTGGTTTCTTGCAGGCTGTTAAGAAAGTTTATTAACAGCCTTTGTTTTGAAAAAGACTGAGTTGTTTTAGTAAATTAAGTTTTGTACAAACTTTGTGTGTGCTGTGTTCTTTGGGATCTGTAGCTGGGGCAGAACAGGCAGGGGTCAGCAACCTGCGGCTCTGGAGCCACATGTAGCTCTTTCAACCCTCTGCTGTGGCTCCCTGTCACTCAATATACGTGTCACAACTGCCAATGTGCAACACCCACCAACATGCAATTTATTGAGCTTTTCAACCCCTGGTAGCCCAACTACGGATAAATCCAAGAAAAGAAAAGTTTCAGAAGAAAACAGAACATTTAATTCAACTACATGTGCTAATTTTGTGACCGCTCAAGAAATAGGCACGGGAAAGGTTTTGTGGCTCCTGGTGTTTTCTTTTCTGTGGGAAAGAGGTCCAAATGGCTCTTCGAGTGTTTAACATTGCAGACCCCTGATATAGGGGATATAGATATACATTAAATATGATATAGATTCCACATATTCAAGGTATAGAGATATGTGTGTGTTTACAATATACATACATAGGTGTGTGTAGGTGTGTGTATGCAAACAATAGCTAAGTGACAGTTAAGGCAGTCTTGACTTTCTCTATGTGGACACACCTGCTTAACAAATATCTACAAATATGATATAGAGTCCACATATTCAAGATATAGAGATAGAGATATGTGTGTGTATACAATATTCAGAGGTATGTGTTTGTGTGTGTGTGTAAACAAGTAATAGCTAAGTGACAGTTAAGGCAGTCTTAATGTTTCTCTCTGTGGACACATCTGCTTAACAAATATCTACAAATTTTGTTCTGCGTATTTTTGCAGAGGAACAAGGAAGGCACAACTTTTGACCCTAGATCTAATTCTAACATCATGTAGTGAAACGTAAGTTCAAGATTGCTTAGCTTGCTACTTGGAAAAACAGAAGAAGGATGAAAGAACGAAAAAGGGTTCATATAGGAATAGATGACCAACCTCTCTGGGCTTTGGGTATCATCCAGTGGTGGGTTCCGCCCAGTTCCGCCGAGCCGGTAGCAGTGACAATATGATATCACTGAACCGGTTCTGCCCCCCCCGCGCCCCCCGCCCTCCCTCGCATTATTCTTACCTTTTATTTGGCCCCACCCCCAATCTATTGCTGCCTCCTGAGTTCTAGCTGATCGGCTAGAAGGAAAAAAACTGTTTAAACTCTTGCCGGGGCTTCAAAGGGCCACCCTACAGCTGATCAGTGTTAAAAGGCAGTGTGGTGGTAGACCGGTGCCTCCAAAAACAAATGAGTAGACTGGTGCCTACAAAAATAAATCGGTAGACCAGTGCCTCCAAAAACAAATGAATACACCGGTACAGCTCTGCAAGCAGTTAAAAGCCTGGTAGACCAGTATCTCTGCTAAATCCTAAAGACTTGTCACATGACCATCAAGCCATGCTCACAAAATAAGCCACGCCCACAGAATTGGTAGCAAAAAATTTTTAGAACCCACCCCGGTATCATCTATTATGCATCTCTGCTAAATGAGCCCCAGAACATGTTTTCTGAAAGAATGAGGCTCAATGGGAGGAGGAGAGAGGAAAAAATTCCTGTCTGTGGAACAATGACACAAAAAAGGATCGAACAGATTTCTCCAGCAATGCAAGAAAGGGAACATATATACACCTGTCATTCAGGGATGGTTGCATAGGTGTTCCATTTAATGTTCTGGGTAAAGGGCGTTCAAACAGCAAAGCACAGAACAGAAAGTTGGATCAACCAATCAACATGCAGGGTACTCACCTTTGCACAATGCACAGTTGGGATTTGGGAGGTGTTTGTGTCTCTCCTTCTGCCCCTATTTGCAATCTAGGTTTACCTATCAACCCCTTTTCAATCTAGGGTATGTGGTGATGGTTATGGGCCATTGCAGGCAATGTCAAATCAGCCTCAAGGAGTAATTAAGAGTAATTATTCTTAATTAAGAGTAATTAGGAACCTTGGTGGTGCAGCAGACTAAAGTGATGTAAAGAAGCACTTAGCTGCCAGCTGCCTACAATTACTGCAAGTTCAAATCTCACCAGGCTCAAGGTTGACTCAGCCTTCCATCCTTTCGAGGTAGATAAAATGAGGACCCGGATTGTGGGGGCAATAAGCTGACTTTGTATAAAAAA
>WNWU01013629.1:4195461-4220973 GCA_012654045.1 Ptyas mucosa | reverse complement strand
AAGCACGAAGCCGAGAACACCAGCCTGAAGATGACGAATGAGACTTCGTTGAAACGTTGCCAAGACACTTCCAATTTTACGTGGGAGAAAACCCGAATAACCAAAGACCTACATACAAACACCCGTGAAAACCTCAGAAAACACACACACACACACACACACACACACACACACACACACACACATTTTGAAACATACAATGTCATGGAAATTTACACATGGTAGACACCCAATGCAATCCTGACAGCCTGGATTCTTAAAGTCATATATCACACCATATATTATATGAGTATCACTATATATTATGGTTATCAAGTACAACATATGCTGTATTTTCATTTGACTACAAGTTTTAAAAGTTCTCCTTTTTGACATTTTAACTTTTTTAAAAAGTTTTTTTTTGTACTTTGGCAAAAAATTGCTCTTCCTCCTTTTTTAGTGGTCTTATTTTGCCTATAATTTAATCATTACTTGCACGTTTTAAGAGTAATACTGACCATCTGGAATGTCCACTAAGCTTGAAGTTCTGGAAGAAAACTTCTCCAAATAGCAGTTGGCTCCAGATGTACATAAAAAATGGATTTTGCTGTCTGCCCTGCCTTGAAGTCACAGCCAGAGAAAAAGGATGCCAATAATTTTTCTTTTAGTTAATGAGTCAGTATTCAACCAATTCCTTTAATGGAACAGTTGCATGATTTTGTAAGATTTGGGATCAATTTCTAAAATAAACAGTAATCTGAAGTTCATGTCTAAAAATATTTTATAAGTTGTACCATTCTTTTGAAAATTATAATTATTAGAATTTCATTTTTAGTATCAAATAGTTATAGACATAGAAAATCCTTGGAACAGATAATCAAACTACAGTCCAAATGTGTGCAAATAAAGTCTCAAATACTCTCACCCTCCCCAAGCTTTCTTAGTTTTCTGTTCTTTTCTTTCATTTAATAAAATGTGTGGCATTTTATTTATGTGCCAATAATGCTTCATGGCAAGGGAAATGGCCTAGAAAAGTAATTGTAAGAACCATCTGTAAATTAGACACTTGATACTTCCCACAGAGAAGAATGAAAATCTAGACACTGTAAATAATCAAATGTTAACTAGCAAATATAATCAAGACATTTGCTACAGGATTTGGTCTGTTAATTTCCAGACCAATAATTTCACATGGATTTAAAAAAGTATATAGATATTATATGAAGTAAGGTCTTTTAGGTTTGTCTCAAGAAATAATACTCATTTCCTGGAGGAAAAAAAAACACCTCTGATTAGTGTAGAGAATTTTCTAAAATTAAAATGATTTAGAATTTAAAGGCCAAATCTGTTATGACATCTACCACTAGAGATGGGGTATTTTATTAAATTTGTAAACTGTTACCTAACATCTGTTTGTCTAACACAAAGAATTAAATGCTCAAAAATGAGATGAAGACATCCAAATTCTGCATTTTTATTTATGTATTTGTTTTTTGAAAACATTTGTATAACTTATAACCAATTCTGAGTGTCTCCCAGTTTTTTTTAACCAATTCCCAATCAATTTAATGAAAAACATTTGCTTTTGAAATTTGTCTTAAAAAAAGATCTTTGGGTAATTTTTCATGTGTAAAATGTAGAATTCCTGCAATTATTTAATTATAATGAGGCCAAGATACATCCATGTGTGTGCATGCAAATGTCCTGTCCTTCATTGCATAATCATCACTTTGGGGATCTGCAGAGTATGATGCTACCTTTAGCTCAATTAATACCCAAAAGAACAAGTTCCTAAAATACTTGTTTCAATGTTTTTTTTCCTCCAAATTGGAAAGTATGGATAACGAGGCAGATTTCAGAATAATGGAAATAGGTGTAATAAAGACAGAAATGTCAGCAATGACTCTATCATGACCAGTGACAAAGTAAGCTCAAATTCTTTAGAAAATTTCTTTCTGAGTCACTTTTTGAAAAACCTGAGAATATGATAAAAATACAGAAGTGACTGTTTACTTGAGAAGACAACTATTGAGAAATGGCAAATCAAATCCAATGCATTGCCTAAAATATGTTACAAAGTATGTATTTTGTTCAGTGCCAATATTATTCTTTATACCTGCCAGCATTGGCTGGCTTTGGGAATTGGCTGCACTGTCAAATTCCCATAGCATCCTGGAAAATCTGAGGCATGGTAGGAAATTTAATATGGAAGATGTTTCCCAGATCAACTCAGAAAATAAATATGTATCTGGAGAAATAGCTGGCTTCAATGCAACATGACAGCTGCAAAAAGTGGTGGCTGCAATTTCTGAGCTAGGATTATTGTCAACAACAGCCTGCCCCAACCTGGCACCTTCCAGATGTATAGGGACTATATAATTCTCAGAATTCATAGCTGTCAGGATCAAAGGTTATGCTGCTTGAGAACAGTGGAAAATGTATCCCTAGGACATCAGGTTGAAAAGACTGTCATAGAAACCTGTGGCTTGCTGGTTTGAATTAACATGCCATGGGTCTTTTATGCTTACTCTCTTTTTTGCCTTCTGGTCCTTTCTCATTGATTCAGGCAGAGGAGTGATTCTTACTTGAAAATGCTTTTTTTTGGCAGGGTTAAAGTGATAACATCTTTAGTGACACTTACTAAAGGGTCTCAAGTGAACCAAAGTTCAGAATTAATGGACATCTCATCCTTTGCATTTAAAAGCAGCAGAGTTTATAGTAGAAAATCTTCTCATTCTCCTTTTCCTTCTCTGCCTTCAGCAGATCTGAAAACAATAGAAAAGGGGCCAGAAAAGTTAAGATATTATGATTTTGGACAATAGCACAAGTAATTTTTTGCTGAAAACTTCCTATCAAGAGAAAAATACCTTCCCCCCCTCCTTCTATTTCTTTCATTGTTACAATAGTGCTAATGCTCTTCAGGATAAGCATAGTTGTTTTACAGCCATATTATTTGCAACAAAGCTATATCTGTTTTAACAGGATCTCCTTAAACTAATTCAAATTGTTCTGTCCATCATTTCAAAGCCCCCCTCATTTGTGATCTTGTTCAAGAGGGGGGAGCGGACCTGGCAGGTATTACGGAGACCTGGCTGGGCCAGGAGGGAGGGGTTTCTCTCATAGAGATGTGCCCACCTGGTTTCCGAGCATTTCATCAGTCAAGGTCACAGGGGAGGGGTGGGGGGGTGGCAGTTATCATTAGAGAAGGTCTTGGCCCGAAGGAGGCCACTGTTCCTCAGACGGTCGGATGTGAGTCCCTCCTTGTGAAGTGGGGTCATGGGGTACAGATGGGCTTGCTAGTTATGTACCTGGCTCCCTGCTACGTGGCGGCAGCCCTGCCTGAGCTACTCAACGTTATAGCCGCGGTGGCGGTTGATATCCCTAGACTTATAGTCATGGGAGATTTCAACCTGCCATCCGTCGGTGAGGCGTCTGAGGTGGCTCAGGAGTTCATGGCTTCCATGACGGCCATGGACCTGACCCAGTTAGTTCATGGCCCTACTCACACTGAGGGAAACACGCTGGACCTGGTTTTTGTCTCTGGTCAGTGGTTGAGTGATCTTGAGATAGGGGATATAGTGATTGAGCCCTTGTCATGGTCGGATCACTCCCTCCTTCACTTTGACCTTCGAACCACCACACCCCGCCGCAGGGAGGCGGAACCGATAAGGTGGTTCCGCCCCAAGCGCCTGATGGACCCAGATAGGTTCCAGAAGGAGCTTGGGCCATTTCCTGAGGCTCTGGCACATGGCTCGATCGAAGACCTGGTGGCCACCTGGGATAGGGAGGCTGCCGGGGCCTTGAATCGAGTCATGCCTTTGCGGCCTCTGACTCGACGCCGATCTCGCCTGGCTCCTTGGTACACTGAGGAGCTGAGGGAGATGAAGCGTCGGAAAAGACGCCTGGAGAGCAGTTGGAGAGCCAGCTGATCTGAATCTGACCGAACACTGGTAAGATCTCATATTAAGACTTACCTAGTGGCGATAAAAGCGGCAAAACATAACTATTTTTCCGCTCTTATTGCATCATCAGATAACCGCCCGGCCGCCTTGTTTAGGGTGACCCACTCCCTGCTCCTTCAGGAAGCGCGGGAAGACCCCTTGGAGGGTAGAGCCGAGGATTTTGTTCAATATCTGTATGATAAAATCGCTCAGATTCGGGAACACCTGGACTCTGATATAGTAGATTCAGAGGAAAGGATGGAGGCAGGTCTTGAGAATACCACCTGGAAAGAGTTTGATTCTGTGACTCCCGAATATGTGGACAGGATACTGGGGAGGCTGAATGCTACCACATGTTTATTGGACCCGTGTCCCTCCTGGTTGGTGCTGGCCTCTCGGGAGGTTACACGAGGCTGGCTCCAGGGGATTATAAATGCTTCTCTGAGTGAGGGTGTCTTTCCTGCTGCCTTGAAAGAGGCAGTGGTGAGACCTCTCCTCAAGAGGCCTTCCCTGGACCCGGCAATATTGGCTAATTACCGTCCAGTCTCCAACCTTCGCTTCGTTGCGAAGGTTGTTGAGAGTGTGGTAGCACAACAGCTTCCTCAGTACCTGGATGAATCATCTTATCTGGATCCGTTCCAGTCGGGCTTCAGGCCTGGACACAGCACGGAAACGGCATTGGTTGCATTGGTTGATGATCTCTGGAGGGCTCGGGACAAGGGTTGTTCCTCTGCCCTGGTCCTATTAGATCTCTCAGCGGCTTTTGATACCATCGACCATGGTATCATGCTGCACCGGCTGGAAGAGTTGGGAGTGAGGGGCACCGTGTTGCGATGGTTCTCCTCCTTTCTCTCTGACCGGTGGCAGTCTGTGTTGGCAGGGGGGCAGAGATCGACCCCGAGGCCCCTTATATGTGGGGTACCACAGGGATCGGTTCTCTCGCCCCTTCTGTTCAACATTTATGTGAAGCCACTGGGTGAGATCATCCGTGGTTTCGGGGTGAAGTACCACCAGTACGCTGATGACACCCAGCTGTACATCTCCACCCCAGACCACCCCAATGATGCCCTTGAAGTGATGTCCCGGTGCCTGGAGGCTGTACGGATCTGGATGGGGAGGAACAGACTCAGGCTCAACCCATCCAAGACCGAGTGGCTGTGGTTTCCGACATCCCGATATAGTCAGTTGGTGCCAACGCTGACTATTGGGGGCGAGTCATTAGCCCCCACGGAGAGGGCTCGAAACTTAGGCGTCCTTCTGGACTCACAGCTATCTTTAGAAGAACACCTGACGGCTGTGGCCAGAAGGGCTTTTTATCAGGTTCGCTTGATACGCCAGTTGCGCCCCTTTCTAAATTGGGACTCATTAAACACGGTCACTCATGCCCTCGTCACTTCCCGCCTGGACTACTGCAATGCTCTCTACATGGGGCTCCCCTTGAAGAGCACCCGGAGGCTCCAGTTGGTCCAGAATGCAGCCGCGCGGGTAGTTATGGGAGCGATGTGGCGCTCCCATGTGACACCCCTCCTGCGCGAGCTGCACTGGCTTCCTGTGTTCTTCCGGGTGCACTTCAAGGTTTTGGTTACCACCTTTAGAACGCTCCATGGCTTAGGACCGGGCTATCTTCGAGACCGCCTTCTGCCACCAGTACCCTCTCACCGACCAGTACGCTCCCATAGAGAGGGGCTTCTCAGGGTGCCGTCGGTCAAACAGTGTCGACTGACGGCCCCCAGGGGGAGAGCCTTCTCTGTGGGGGCACCCACCATGTGGAACAAGCTCCCCCCGGAGATACGGACAATCCCAGATCTCCGCGCTTTCCGCCGTGCCCTCAAGACGTTTCTATTCCAGCAGGCTGGCCTGGACTAACCTCTTCTAAAATTGCTCTTATATTTTTAAATCTTAATCTCATAAATTTAGAGTTTTAATTTTAGGTTTAAGACCAAATTATTTGATTGTATTTTAATCAATTCTTTAAAATATTTGTATTATACTAATAATACAAAATGTAGTATCATTTGTCTGTACACCGCCCTGAGTCCCCTGGGAGTAGAGTGGTATATAAATATAATATAATAATAATAATAATAATTTCAGAACAATGCAGGATTTGCGCATCTTGCCCACAGTACCTTGCCCACAGAGCTGTGGGATTCTTGTCAAACTTTTCTGCTTTTCGTGTCCCAGTGTGGTCTCTATGTTCACAATCTTTCTGTTATAACAGACTTTTAAAGCTATTTTTCTTTTAAAATTCTTTTACCTACATAAACAACTATTACAATTAAGGACCTGACAATTAAATGCTGATTTGGGAGTTGCAAACTTGGTAAATTCATCTTGAAATGGAGAAAATGAAATCAGTGTGTTTTTGTCCCTAATCACTAGGCAGGATTAAATCTGTGTGGGGTTAATGTATGCAGAGATGGATAGAGGAGTCTGTATTTTAACTCCTCAGACTAATGTATTGCTAAGTTATCCTGGCCAGGTGCACTGAAGTGAATATCCATTGGATTCTGGAGGCAGAAAAAAATGTATTTTCTCATTTGCCCTTGTTTATTGACTCGAAATAACACTGACTAATGCAAGATGTGTGCACTGTTAAGTAGAGGGGAAAAAAAGACAAAAAGATACAGATGTGCTGAAACAAAGATAGAAACAACTCAAACAAGATAGAAGATGACTGAGGGTCATTTTATAAAAGAATATCAGATGGATTTTCCCCAGTGGTGACTTTAAAATTAAAATCATCATCGTCATCATCATCATCATCATCATCTTCATCTGATACTTTTATAAAGACAACAATCATATTTTATTGCTATAAGTTAAAAGAGATGTTTTCAAAAAAGATAATTTGAAATGTAGTTAAGGTGGTTCATGCAGCCAGCCCAACATGAAAGAAAGATTATAGTGATCCAGGTACAATAGCCTTAACCAGCCTATGTTGGTTTTTAAAATTGATACTGATTTTAATTGAATGTTTTAAATTATGGACCAAACTTTAGGGAAAGTAGGCAGAGTATAGTTTTTTTGGAAAACTTTCCAATCCCTTTAATTATAGCCATACTTTGGGGACACATGAACAGGACGAAGAGAGGGTGCTTAGAACGAAGGAGATGCCAACCCTATGAGCTGCTGCCCAACCCCTTCCACCACTGATGTGCTTTGGGGATGATTTCCAGAAGCATTTTTCTCCACAGCCCCTGGACTGATCTGACCCATTTTCAAACTAGATCTTCTCTTGACATCTGCTTGAGTTTTGAAAAAAAGAGAGGCTCCTGCTGACAGACATATGGATGGAGAAAATCTTGAGCCTCATGATACAATTCCTTTCCAACATTCAATTCTAAATGCAGGCAAAGCATTCTAAGCCTGATTCTATTAACAGTTGCCTGTGCTTCTATTTTCTTCTGTAATAAAGTTAGATGGTGTGTGTGTCTTTCTTTGTGCTGTTTGTATATATGTGAGCACTGGGAAGGGCAGGACAGCCTGCATATATTATGCTATGGATCACATGACCAAGACAAGGGAGAAGGCAAATGCCAAACATATGCCCAGCTGCCTCTCCAATAGGGATTGTTGGAGGAATTTTCTGGCCATTTCCAAACCTGACCTTTATTTGGCTGGCAACTTTGGTCATCCAAATTTGGTCCCACTTTGCTTAGCTTTAGGAGTGCTATTCTGCTGAAGAGCAGTCAGTCATGAGCCCCTTCACACATAGTCTTTCCATCATTCCTGTGGATTGGAAAGGGCAAAGAAGCAGGACTCCAAACAGTTTTGCACCCATGAGCCTCCATAGCTTCTGAAGAAAAAAACAAAAAATTCTTGCTTTCACTCCACATAAAAGACAAATGCTATTATGCTCGTTCTTCATGTTTCAGGAGAGGTTTGTTATTTTGGACACTAAAAAAACAAACAAACCCAGAGTGGCCTTTATAAGAGGAACTACAGTATTCTGCTGTGAGAGTACCATTTCTTTAATTCTGTTAAAAAGCTTCTGCTAATTTTGGTGCTCTGCTATTAATTGCTAACAGTTTGCACACAGGCATTCTTTAAATTGCTCCCACCAATTGCAGAAGAAAGTAATGGCATACTTGTGCCCAAAGGCTGAGAACTAAGAGAAGACAATAGTTTAGTAGAAACTGTTTCTATAAGCAGGGAAAATTAGGATGGATAAATTATTACAGGGATTGTGAAACTAACTAGAAAGTCACTAAAAGTAGTAAGATTTGTGAGGAGAGCAGAGGAAATGGCCTTGAATGGCAGGAGGAAGAGTGGTTACCAAGATAGTGCCTGATAAAAATGGCCTGAACCCAGGCCAAGGCTCGAATATGAGTAAACATCTCAAATTCCTTCACACAAGGAAAAAGGGAGGGACAGGAAGAAACACATTCAGACTCGCAAAATTCTGTTACTGGAGCTTTACAAAAAAGACAGCGTTGACTCTCATGGGATTGGTTTCCAAGTTTGAAGGCCTGACATATTGAGTCTGTTGTTAAAATTGTTAGCTCATCTCTAACACAATATAGGTTGTGTTGCAATATAATCAGTCCTTGAGTCCAGGTTGCAATATAATCAGTCCTTGAGTTACACCACTTATTTAGCAACTGTTCTACATTATAACCACATTGAAAAAAGTGACTTTTGACCAGCCCTTGCACTTACAATTGTTGCAGCATCCTCACAATCGCATGATCCAAAATTTTGGCCCTTGGCAACCAGTATATATTTACGATGTTTACAGCATCACAGGGTTGTGGGATTGCTATTTGTGACCTTCTCAGCTAACTTTTGACAAGCAAATTCAATGGAGACAAGCTGATTTCAATGGAGACAAGCTGATTTCATTTAATGATTGTGTGATTCACTTAACAGTTGCAGTGATTTGCTTAACAACCAGGGCAAAAACAGTCAAAAATTGAGTGTGATTCATTTAACAACCACCTTACTTAATAATGGAAATTCAGATTCCAATTTTGGTTGTGCACTGAAGGTTACTTGTAGCCTCTGAGCAAGGGCTTGTGCTCCAGCCACAAATTAGGAAAACTGAGCAAGCAGGAAAGCAGATCCCCACACTTCAAATATTGGGGACCCCCCCCCAAACAATCTCCAACTTCACATTGATTATGGATGGAGCCAGAGGAATGCTGATTTGGTCTATAAAGAAAAAAACGGTGCCAATCTAAAAGGACTGCTAAGAATATGTGGAGGAGCCCTGCCAGAAAAGGAATTGGTAGTTAGCAGCAAGGAAGTTGGCAGTGCAATTTTTCATGGAGAAATATAATTTGAATAGCAGCCTCTTGATGGTGAGTAGAAGCATATTGAGATAGGCAATGTGTGGGTCATTGTTATGGCAACATGTAGCTATGGTGATATGGTGGTTTCAAATTCTGATTTTCTTTGAATGTTTTGCAAGTACTGATCTCTTTCAGTAGGGTTTGGAGATGAAGTAACTTGTGGAAGAGATGTAGCAGTAGCAGGAATTGCCTAGGAGTTTGCCCAAAGCAGAAAGTGAGGTCAGGTTGTGAAGATCTTTTAGGAGAAAAGGTTTCACATTTCCATCTTTACCCATTAATCAACCAATGGAACAGAAGTTGCCTTCAGAAGTTGTGGGAGTTTCGTCACTGGAAGCTTCCAAGAAGGGACTGGACTGCCATCTGTCAGAAATGGTGTAGGGTCTCCTGCTTGGGTGTGGGATTGGACTAGATGACTTACAAGGTCCCTTCAAACTCTGTTAATCTGTATTAACAGGAATTAATACAGGAATTATTCAGGAATGGGCTGATTGGTTTGTTCCAAAAGACCAGTTGCATTATGGGGGACACTGATTTTGCACACAACCGGGCATGAATGTAGAAGCTATAATGACATGTGTATCAAGACATCATCATATAACTTGTTTGAAGTATATCATTTGTGTGATTATATCTGGACATATTCACAGGTAGTCTTGGCCTGCCCATTGTAAATTGTAACTTTAAAGCGGGTCATCACATGACTGACAAGATTGTACAACCTATTTTGTGGTGGTCCTTAAATGAACCATTGTGGTCATTAAGTAACTCCATGCTTATTAAGCAAACCCATTTTTGCTATGGGGTATTTTTGTTGAAAATCAGAAGTAGAACTGAGTTTTCAGCAAATCAATGTAAATTGCCATCACATGACCATGGGATACTGCAAATGTGAACTAGTTGCTGACCACCTGAAATGAGGTAGAGGGTTGACAATTAAGATTTCAGAACTGTGTTGTAAATATCTTTTGGGGGAGGGAGTCTGTCGAAACTTGAAACATTAGCAAAGTGACCACTTGTAAATTGAGGACTACGTGCATTGTAACACCATGTCAAGCGCCAAGGAATTTGGGAGATTCAGGCAGTTCAAATGAGTATAAAGAGTTATTGCAAGTTTAGCTTTCTACTAGAATCTGGCCAAGTGACCGTTAAGGGAATGCATGGGAGTTAAGAAAGAAATTCAAATTGAACTGGACTTAAATCTCTTGTGGGCATGCAGGGACTCGTGACTTATGACATGTTTGACTCCTCCCTTGGGCTCAGCCTGGTCATCTCCTACACATCATTTGGCAACTTCCCCTAATCTTTGCCTCTTGCAGTTTTCCCTAGAACAGAAGAAACAAGATTGAAACTTGCTACTTGTATGAGAAGAACATATTTTAAAATATTAACAACTGTATTCTTAAGCTTTGAGAAGGAATCATTAAAAATAAAAACAAAACCCCTGTAAATAGCTGACCTCCCAAATTTCTCCTTTAGGTGCATGGACTGAAGCAGCAATATTCATATGATGTATTCTGATATAGGCATCCTTCCCCTTCTGCCTGTTTGTATCAGAGAAGCAGAGAATGGATATGGATTTGTTCCCAGCACTAGCAACATGCAAAGAGCCCAAAAGTATTTCAGTCTCACATGGCTGTTTACTGGAGACCTAGAAGTCATCATTATTCAGTAAAAAGACTTCAGAAGATGGTCTCAAAAAGAAATGGTTGAACTGCAATGCCTAGCTGACATTTTGCTTGAACTCTGGATTTCTTTTCAATGTCTGATGCATTGCAGAGTTAAAAAGATATGATTGGCAACTGCTCTACAAAGTTTGTTCCTGTCAGGGAGTTGATTGATCCCATCCTGGCTCTGGGATAATCACACCCTGGTTTAGAGGTTTGGACCGAGGCTTTTCCTTGAATGTATACATTAAGAAAATAACCGGAAGAAGTATTTCTAATAAAAACTCATTTTATTGTAAAAGTAAAAAAAAATAAAGATAACTCTTACTATCTAATTAATTGGCTACATCTTGCCAGCGCTCCTGCCTGACCTCTTGGCAGGAGAACAAAGGAGTAAGAAGAAGGATAACGGAGGCTAGAAAGGAATGCACGCTTGCGCACTTAATACTGATAACAAAACTTGGCAAAACTACAGTAAGCCTATTAGACCAAAAATGACAGCTCAGCTGGGAAATACAAGAACGCAGTGACAGTTCCATTCTTCTCTTATATATTATTTGAGCTCCAACAGAGATGTATTAGCATTCAGTGTTATCGTTTGCATTTCACGGTATCTTGATCCCAGAAAAATAACATAAATCCTGGTCAGATGGAAGAAGTGACAAATAGAAATAGTCCTTGTTAGTGGTGAAATCCAATTTTTTTTACTACCGGTTCTGTGGGCATGGCTTGTTGGGCATGGCAGGGGAAGGATACTGCAAAATCTTCATTTCCACCCCACTCCAGGGGAAGGATAGTGCAACCTTGAGCCTGGTGGCGCAGTGGACTAAGTGCTTTTAAAAGTAGCACTTAAGTTTCCAGGTGCCTGCAATTACTGCAAGTTCAAATCCCACCAGGCTCAAGGTTGACTCAGCCTTCCATCCTTTCTAAGGTAGGTAAAATGAGGACCCAGATTGTGGGAGCAATAAGCTGACTTTGTATAAATATACAGAAACATGAAGGCTATTGCTTAACGGATTGTAAGCTGCCCTGAGTCTCCGGAGAAGGGCGGCATATAAATCAAATTTTTTAAAAAAATCTACTCCTGGAGGAAGGATATTGCAAAATGTCCATTCCCATCCCACTCTTGGGCCAGCCAGAAGTGGTATTTGCTGGTTCTCCGAACTACTCAAAATTTATTTTATTATTTATTTATTTATTTATTTTGTCAAGCATATGTAAGATAACAGGTAAAAGTATAAACATAATTTGAATACATGAAAAGAGTAAGTAAAAAAGAATATTAGGACAGGGGCAGTAGGCACACTGGTGCACTTATGCACACCAGTTCTCTGTACTGCCCAATATTTCCGCTATCAGTTTTCCAGAACCTGTCAGAACCTGCTGGATTTCACCCTTGGCCCTTCTAAAGAAAGCAGAAAAGATTCATTTGGTTTCAAGAGTTATAAAATTATATATTTGTAATTACTGAAATTTGTAATTTGAGCTAAATAGTTCAACTTGCATCTCTCTGCATGCCAACTTAAAAGTAAGGCCCATTGAGTTTTATAGCACTGGTGGTGTGGATACTTAGGTTTCCATAATTAGTCTTTTTCTCAGATTTCATTAACTGCCATCCATTTACTAAATATAATCGTAACCAAAAATTAAACTCTATCCAAAGATTCTTTAATGAGAACCAGTTTAGTGTAGTGGTTAAGTGACTAGTGAAATGGGCAAGTATGAGTTCTATTTCTATCTTAGGCATTAAACCAACCTGGTGGCCTTGATCCAGTCACTCTTTCTCAGCCCTAGGAAGCAGATAATGGTAAATCACTGATAGAATCTTGCCAAGAAAACTATAGGGACATATCCACGCAGTTTTAAAAAAGAAAAAAGAAAAAAAGAGGTTACATTTTGTTGGCAAGATAAAGAAAGTTCCCCAAGGCCCTTGTGTGGGTATGAGTATAGTAGTGTCATGTGGCAGCCTTTACACACAGAGTATTTATTTATTTATTTATTTTATTATACTTATATACCACTCTTCTCCCAAGGGACTCGGGGCAGCTTACAAAAAACAAGACAATAAAAACAGTAAAAAAAACTACACAAACAATCAATTTAAAATCCATCCAATTTAAACCACCCATCAGATCAGCAAATTTGTTGGAAAAGCCATGTCTTCAGCTCTCGGCAGAAAGAGCGGAGGTTGGGGGCCATCCGGAGCTCCATGGGTAACCCATTCCAGAGGGTCGGTGCGCCCACAGAGAACGCCTCATCCTGGATGCCACCAGCTGACATTGTCTGGTCAATGGCACTCCTATGAGGGTAGGAGGGTAGGGCAGTCCTATGTGAGCGCACAGGGCAGTGGGAGGCAGGCAGAAGGTGGTCCTGTAAATACCCTGGGCCATGCCATGTAGGGCTTTATAGGTGAGTAACAGCACCTTGAAGCGAATCCGCAGGACCACCAGTAACTAGTGCAGCTCGTGCAGGAGAGGTGTTGCACGGCAGTACCGGGAGGCTCCCGTAACAACCTGCACGGCTGCATTCTGGACCAGCTGGAGCCTTCAGGTACACTCCAAGGGCAGCCCCATGTAGAGGACATTACAGTAGTCCAAATGAGAGATTACGAGAGTTTGGGTGACTGTGTGGAGGGCATCCCTGTCTAGGAAAAGACATAACTGGCGCACCAGGCGAACCTGCGCAAAAGCCCCCCTGGTTATGGCTGTCAGATGGTCCACTAAGGACAGCCGTGAATCCAGGACGATGCCTAGATTATGCACCCTTTCAGAGGGAGTAAGTGACTCCCCTCCCATCAAGAGTGACGGGGCCACTAGATCATGAGATGCCAGCAACCACAGCCATTCCGTCGTGGAAGGGATGAGTCTGAGCCTGTTCCTACCCATCCAGACCCGCACCGCCTCCAGGCACTTAGACATCATGGAAAGGGCATCTCCGGGTTGGTCCGGGGTGGAGATGTAAAGCTGGATATCATCAGCATATTGATGATACCTCATCCCAAAACTGCAAATGATCTCACCCAGCAGCTTCATATAGATATTAAAGAGCAAGGGGGAGAGAACCGACCCCTGAGGCACCCCACACGTAAGGGGTTTTGGGGAGGATCTCTGACCTCATGCCCAAACAAACTACGTATGACCCAAGAGGTAGGAGGAGAACCACTGCAAAACAGTGCCCCCCACCCCCCACCCCCCGAGTCATTGCAGTAGGATACCATGGTTGACGGTATCAAAAGTCACTGAGAGGTCAAGTAGAACCAGGATGGAGGAATAACTCCCATCCCAGGCCTGCCAGAGATCATTCACCAGAGCGACCAATGCTGTTTCTGTGCTGTGTCTGCGCCTGAAACCCAATTGGTATGGGTCTAGGTAATCTGTTTCCTCCAGGAATTGTGGAAGTTGGTATGCCACCCGGACTCAACAACCTTCGCTATAAAGTGAAGGTTGGAAACAGGATGAAAGTTGTTCAAGGAGACCGGATCGAGGGCAGGCTTCTTGAGGAGGGGTCAAACCACCGCCTCCTTAAGGGGGGCGGGGAAGACCCCGTCCCTCAATGAAGCGTTGACAATTGCCTGGATCCAGTCTCTAGTCACCTCTCTGGCCACCGCAACAAGCCAGGAGGGACATGGGTCCAACAAACATGTGGAGGCCCCCAATCTACCCACAATCCTGTCCACTTCATCTACGGATACAGGGTCAAAGTCAACCCAGATGTCACCTTCAAGACTTGCTCCCGTCTCCTCGTCAGACCCCGTCCAGTCAGAGTCTAAACCCATCTGGATCTGAGCGATTTTGTCTTGCAGGAATTGAGGAAAATCCTCAGCACTGTCCTGCAAGGGGTCCTTCCTCGCTCCCTGATTAATAAGGGGGTGGGTGATTCAGAACAGGGCTGCTGGGCGATTCTCTGCAGATGCAATGAGAGTGGCGAAGTAATCACGCTTCGCCGTTTCCATCGCCATGAGATAGAATCTAATATAGGTTCTTAACTGTGTTCGATCAGACTCGGAGTGGGAAGACCGCCAATAGCCCTCTAGGCGTCTCTTCCGATGCTTCATCTCCCTGAGCTCCACGGTAAACCATGGAGCTGCCCAGGATCCCTGTCGAAGGAGAGGCTGCAAGGGGGTGATTCAATCCAACGCCCCAGCAGCAGCCTGTTCCCAGGTGTCCACCAGGGCGTCTGGTGAATCGTGGGATAGGGATGTGGGAAATGTCCCAAGCTCCATCAGGAATCTTTCAGGATCCATCAGGCGCCTGGGTGGAACCAACGTATTTGTCCCACCTCCCAGCAGTGGGGGTTAGTGGATAGAAAGTCCAGCCTAAGGAGGTAATGGTCAGTCCATGACAGGGATTGAATAGATAATTCCCCCCTACCCTGAACATTTATCCACTGCCCAGAGATAAAAATCAGGTCAAGTGTGTGTCCACCACTGTGAGCCTGTATAACCTGAGTCAGGTCCATGGCCGTCATGGAGGCCATGAAGGCCCGTACCAGCTCAGATGTCTTGCTGGCTGACGGGAGATTGAAATCTCCCACTACCATCAGGTTGGGGAGCTTAACCGTCAGTTCGGCTAAGACTTCGAGCAGTGCAGGTAGGGCTGAAGACTTGCAGCTGGGAGACAGGTATGTAATCAACAAATCCGACTGTCCTTCAGGGCTCCATTTCAACAGTAGAGATTCACACCTGCCTATCTGAGGGACAGTGACCTCCCTAGGACTAAGACTTTCTCTAATAATAACCGCCACCCCCCACCCTTCCCCAGAGTGCAGCACACGGGCATAGATCAGAGAGAGGAACCCCTCCCTCCGGGCCCAATCAGATCTCAGTGATACAAGCCAGGTCCGCGTCCCCCTCATCAATAAGCTCACGTACGAGGGGGGCCTTGTTCACAACAGACCTGGTATTTAAGTACACCAGTCGGAGTCTGGGGTTCTGCACTCCCATCCCCCCCGGTAAATGGGAAGAGCGAAGGGGACCAGAGTGTGCCACCGCCTGCAAGCAGTGGGGCTGTGCTCCACTGATGTAATGACACCCTCCGCTCCCACTACCTTTGCCCCTACCTACCACCACAGTAATAGCATGACTTCCACTCCACCGTATCTTGTCCAGCCCCCTCTCCCCATCTTCCCCTCTGCAACTGTCTGACAGGCTAGGTTGCTGATCTGTAAGGACCCCTCCAGGTCCATTCTTCACAAGATAACCCTCCCCGCTCCTGGAACCCCTTAAAATTTTAGTTAAAAATTTAAACAAAAACCCTGTCAACCCCTCTTCGCGGCATGCCACCTCTTGGGATTCCAAAACCCATCATCAAGGTAGGCCCTCGATAATATGGAGGGCCAAGTCTGTGAGAGGGGGGAATCTCACAGCGCAAGAAGCTCAACCGCAGAATACATCTGGAAGCCAGGGATGATGAAGACATATAGCCAGGGAGTCAAACGATAGTCAAAATACCCGAAGAAGAAGAATGCAGAACTTAAGCGCAGATTGACTGGACTTCACTGTCCTCTCACAACAGTGGGAGGAGTCTCACGCTGTTTTGAAACACCGGGGAATAAAATATCCAAGAGCCGCCCTCTCACGTCAGCTGGCCAAGAATGAAAAAAATGGCAATGGAAATTGATGGGCCATCACCTCCGGTGGTGAGCCAGCAGCAAAGAACCGGCTCCTTCAGTACCTGCATCGGTAAGCTGCCATCTCTCCTTATGGCTAAGAGGCTCAGATGAAAAATATATAGAGCCGGTCCACGGGATCAAGATAGTGGTGACACCAAAGAGAGGATGAAGATGAAAACAAAGGGAGATAATTTGCAGCAGGCAGGAATCAGTCAGGGTGGTGAATGACCATACTAGGCCCAGCACCAGGCCAAAAGAGGGGGGAGGAGAACTACACAGGAGCAACTAGAATAACCTCTCCATAGTCGTCTTCCAGCCTCTCTAATCACCCCCAGTTCATTCCTGTGGTCAAAAACTCACACCCCTAGCCTCCACCAGATCCTCTTGGAGGCCACCAGATCGCTATAGGGGCTGGCTCACCGTAGTTAGACCAGACACCCTCTGGCGTCCTAGATAGTTCCAGGATGGTAAGGATGGTAAGAAGAATAGGCTGGCACGAGAACCCCCCCCCATCACCATCAGCTGATGGTTGCCCGGCCGCCGCTGCCATTGCCGCCGTCATCATCACGATTGCCGCTGCGGCTGCAGCATATCTGCAGGGTATGATAAAAAACCATCAAGATGAAGACCATTATGGTGTGATCATTTTTTATGAATGGAGCTTTGATTGCAGTATAATGGCCACCAATCTTGACTTTTTTGACCGTAACCTGCAGACAATCGTGATTTTGGCTGACTTCTGAGAAAACAAGTTTTCCCTATATCTTTGCTGCCATCTAATGGAATATTGGTTGCTGACTTTAGTTTATGAGTGTGTGTGTGTGTGTGTTTGTGTGTTTATATGTACACATACATATAATATAGATTTTATTATATTTTTGTGCACTTCCGCCCAAACTCAGGAATACTATACTATTCAAATCTACACCTTTGAAAATTGAAATACTGATATATCAAGCAACCAGATAAATAATACAGATGGTTAATTAGTTCCAGATTGTATGTGCCTCTGGTGTGCGTTCTGGTATGTACTTTTTAAAAAAAAATAGCACTTGACATGTTAATTATTTGTTTACCGTGGCATCTTCTGCATGGTAATGATCCCTGGGTGACTTCGATTAAAATGTACATGTTAGGCATCGTAAGTCTAGATTTCCTGCTGTTTCTCTGCAGAGCCTTCTTGATTAAAGAATGAAGGGGTCTTTTCCCATTAGATGGAAGGCAAACCAAGTAATTCCTTTCATCTCTGTTACCATGGCAGTTTCAGATCTCTTTCAGCCCAGCATTGAACATTTTTTTCTTTGACAACCTAAAACAGCTTGATTTGACTTGTGCGAACTGCAGAAATTCTGCCCTCTGCTGGAAAGAAAATGTTGCGGCAGGATGGGAGAGAGGCAATTCCAGGAAGCAGGGCATGTGTCAGGGTTCCAAATAACACCCCCAACGAAAGAAAACTCCGAGGTTTGAATTTCCTCAAAGTTTCATTTTATTAGAGATGTCATATTGGCACATCTGGGAAAACCCGAATCTGAAAGTTTCCAGATTTTCCCCACCCATAGGAAAGTCCAAGTCCCTGCCCAACACCCACAAGTCCATCACATGTATGAAAGCAAAGCAAAGCAAAGACCAATCAAAGCACCGTCCCAACTGGAGATGCCTCCCAGGTCCAGCCTCCTAGGTGCAGGGCATGATGTCCTTGAGTACCTGAGAATGGAATGTTGTTATGACTATATACCACCCATGTTCCATACAATCCCCCTCCCAATTTGTCACAGCAGTAAATGTGGCAGGCCTGAAGGCCCGATGCAAAAGATGGTTTCCAGGTCTGACAGTGTGAGCCTAAAAATATTAAAGGTTTTCTAGGCTAACAAAGCTTCTATCTGAACCCCTCTTTTTAAAAACAAATCCTAGTTCAGGATTCAGCACATTTCATCTTGTTTTCTGTATTGTGGTGGAATTTCTGGCAAGCTCAAGAAAATGTAGGTAGAATAAAAACACTGCCCAGAGCTTCTCTGTCTATTATCACAATTTTCTATTTCTAGTGCAAAAATAGACTGAATAAAGCACCTGTCTCTTGGTGACAGGCAGGCTTAGAACTGGACATTTCTTTTTTCAACCATTTAAGTGAAACATTGTGAATGAGTTTTAGAATAAACCCAATAAAGTTCTTCAAAGCTGTTCCAGGTCTGGCAATAGAGTTTCCAACTACGATGGCATAATTGCCAGCAGCACAGTGTCATCTATAGCAGCAATGTGTGTGCTTTGGACTAGGGCCAGGCATTAGTCATTTTCAGTCCTGCCAGGCATTTTACAGACACAGCTGTTTTTGTTTAATTTTCTAGGCATCCTTGGTTTTACAGGCTGAGGAGGCTTTACAGGCTAAAATCTATGAGCTTCGTAACAATATTATTGGTGACGAATAGTCTATTTGAAGAATGTTTTCTGGAAACACCCTCATTCCTCTCTAGACTTGGACATTTTATTTAAAATGACAAAATGAGCACCGTAACAATTGGCTCTATCTCACACCCTGACTTTGGGAGGGTGTACCTGTGGCACGAGTCAACTATGGGAGTATATGTGTCATGAGTCAACGATGGGAGAGAAAGACTGCAGATCTCTCGCATTCCCATCTGCTGTACTCAGAACTAATAATTTCCCTAAAGACCTGCACCCATCCCAACAAGCATCTCTCTGAAGGAATCATTAGAACAACATATTCTGGCATGAGTGTAATACCTGCATCTACAAGCAGTCAACATGATTACCTCAATGTGCACCATCTATCCCAGGAGTGTCAAACTCTATTTCATTGACGGCCGCATCAGGGTTGTGTTTGATGTCAGGGACCAGGGTGGGCATGGCCAGGGTGGGTGTGGCCACAGCTCAATGTCACTCATGTTGGGGATACCTGTGGTGACCCAAGTGCTCTGCCAGCGAAAACGGCCTCCTGCAACCCTCTGCCAGTGAAAACAGAGCCTCCTGAGCTCCCTTTTTCCTGGCAGAGGCACCGCGGGCCAGTCATTCAATATTTCCAGGGCAGCCCCTGAGAACTTAAGCACTCCGCGGCCCAGATCTGGCCCCCGGGCCCTGAGTTTGACACCCCTCATCTATCCAAATCACACATATAGTTATAGCAAGTGGCAAAGTTTTCCAAGCAGTAGGAAATATAGTTCCTTCACCCCAAGTCATCAGCAATTACACCATAAACTTAGCAGTTACTCTGATATGAATTAGATATATGTTTATGGAGAAGTAAGATTCTAGTTGGCATGTCAATTATAAATGTTTTCAATTTCTATATTTCTATTACAATTAGGAAGAGTACTAATAATCTGATACCAAAGCAATGTCACTATGCAAGAGAACTTAGAGAATAAACATTACAGAGTCTAAAGAACCTCTTCTTTTATGGATCTATATAGAACTGTATTCTAGGAAGTTTGTGCATTGACTTAAGAGAAGGAAGCTTTCATACAGAAAAAAATAATAGAAAAAAAAGAATTTTAATGCTAGGACAAATGCCTGAATGGTGTTGTGACCTAGGCTTACTGAGTCATTACAAGACACAATTAGTCTCAAACAAATTTTATTGTAACAGCTGAGAATTACATTAATTCCCAGCTGAGTCCCAATTAGTTGCAAAACAAGTCCTTTGGAAGAAGTCCTTTGGGATAATCACCAACTTTTATCTTCTTTGACACCCTGCCAAAGGTCTTACTTGGCAAAGCCACATAAAGTTCAGAAACAAACAAGAGATGCCGACTGGAAACAGAGTTAGCAACTTTGCTTTCCTGTAAAAAGGCCCAAGTGCCTTTGTTTCTCTTTTAAGCCTTATGGGAGGGACCAATCATCTCCTGGCCTTACTACTGAGTTTTCCCTTTTGCTTTAGCTGCTCTTGGCTTCTGGCAGCTCTGCACATGCATGCACTAGGAACAGGCTCCTCCTGTTCTTCTGCCTCTCTGATGTCTCTGCTCTGGGGGCTCTGGAGTCTGTGCATCACTCCCGGATGGCTCTGGCCCCATCTCTGCCTCCGATGCAGAGTCCTCATCCGGGCCTTCCCCAGACTCCAGGACTGGCCTATGTTTCTCCCCAGCCTCCTCTCTGTCCGACTCTGCTGCCAGCTCTGCAGGCTGCTGGCGGACCACAACAAACCAAACAATGAAGCAGTGGTGTCCAACCGTTCCAGCTCTGTGAACTGGTGATGGCGGTGCTAGGGGGGAGAGGGCATGGTTTCACATGTGTACTTGCTGCTTGTGCAAATGGAGCTTGGCACACTTGTGTGCTTGCTTGCTGCTTGCGCTGCCCAATTCACAAGGGACCACCCCCAATACCGGGCCGTGAACCAGGGGTGGGGAGTAAGGGATAAGGCAGCATATTGTGAAGATACAATAGTATAGGTATCACTTGTTTTTATGGGAAATTTCTGGTACAGCACTGACACACAATGTGAACCATAACATTAGCAGTATAATCTCATTTATTATCCAGCAACCATTGTAACCCAGTCCAATCACAGATTCTAAAGATCTTTAGAGTTTCATTCAGGAACTTTGTGTATTTATATGGAACAGAAAAATTTTCTGTGAACCACCAAATTAGCCCACACTTAGCCTCTACCATACTTGCAAGATGTGTAACTATGGACTTATTACTGCTAATTAGTTGTTAACCTTCAGATGTGCTTCTGAAGACATGCTATTATATGAACAGATAAAACCTAGACCAAATGACAACCCTTTACTCTTTCCTTTCAAAATAATACTTCCTTTCAAAAGTAAAAAAAAAATACTGCATACATATTTTAATAAAAGAAAAGGCCTCTTTTCCAAAGATTATTGTATCAATATAGTTCATGGTGTCCCTCAACCTTTTATGCTGTAATTCAACAGCAGACTTGTTAATTAAATTCAGGGGGAAATATCACACTATGGTGCACTCTGGAATTATTCTAAATTGCTAAAGTTTCACAATGGCATTTATAATATAATATTCAAAAGTATCATATTGTAGATACTTTTTCTAATAGATCTGAACATCATTATTTTTCTACTACAGCATTGTAGGCACAAATTATGAAAACTGAGATGGTTCAATGAGCATAGAGGACTTCAACAGCAAGCATTGGTAAGTACAGTTAAAGGTTCCCCTCACACATATTGCTAGTTGTTTCTGACTCTAGGGGGCGGTGCTCATCTCCGTTTCAAAGATGAAGAGCCAGTGCTGTTCGAAGACGTCTCCGTGGTCACGTGGCCAGCATGGCTGTTACCTTCCCACCAAAGGTGGTCCCTATTTTTCTACTTGCATTTTTTATGTGCTTTCGAACTGCTAGGTTGACAGAAGCTGGGACAAGTTACACAGCATTAGGGATTCGAACCGCTGAACTGCCAACCTTTCAATTGACATATGAACGACTGCCAGAATATCTGTCTGTCCTGAAATATTAAATTAATTGTGAGTTGTTTTATTTGATATAGTTACAGTGTACTAGAAGACCTCTTCATATAGTGACCAGGAATGAGTCCAGCTAGTGAGCATGAATGGAAAGAGCAAGAAGCAGAGGAACATTATTAAATTAAAATAAATTTGGTTTTGTTGCTTGGCTTGGGGCCACAAGAGTGGTGCTCACCTCGGGATATGATTGACAGGGTAAAAAGATTTTCTCCCTGTGCCATCCATCTCCTTGGTTCTGTTTTTTTTGCATAGTTTTAAATTTTTAATGTGTATAGTTTTAAAACTGCATACTTTTCTATTTATCTTTTTATATTATATAAGACACCCAGATATGCCCTATTAGGCAGATGGGCAGCATGTAAATTTAATAAACAAACAGTCAGACAGGCAATCAGGCATGTACACATGCAATCCACTTGAAAAAGAATTGGATAGTTGTACTATCACATCAGTCATCTTGACCTTTTTTACCATATCCTATAGACATCCTAATATGGTGGCAAGAAAATTAATTTTGTTGGTATGATGGTATGGTTTTGACAAAAGAAATGGTACATATGTAACAGCTTTTGGAAGAATGTTATCAGTCTCTGATGACTTGGTAGAATTATTTGTCAATTGACTCTAAAATGTTCATTGCATCTTTTTCATTTCTTGTTACAGACACCTTCTCTGAAACTACTGGTATGGCTATTTCCAAATTATTTGCAATGAAGCTTGTTCTAGGGAATAGATTTCTTGTGACCTGATCAAATCTTTGTTATCTCATGGTATCCTTGATTTCTAGTTTTGTAGATGCCCCTGAATACTTTGTTATTCTATTATTAATTTTTCAAATCCTTTGTGGATCTTTTTAAAATATTGTTGTTGTTAGTTGCGAAGTCATGTCCGATCCATCACGACCTCATTGACAACTTTCCTCCAGGCCTTCCTGTCCTCTACCATCCTCTGGAGTCCATTTAAGCTCACGCCTACTGCTTCAGTGACTCCATCCAGCCATTCATTCTGTGCCATTCCCTTCTTCTTTTGCCCTCATTCGTTCCCAGAATTAGGCTCTTCTCCAGTGAGTCCTCATTAAGTGGCCAAAGTATTTCAGTTTCATCTTCATTTTTTAAATATAATAGATGTTAATTTATAGTTTATATTTTTAGATTATTTATTACTGGTTTCTAAATTCAGTATGGTAATTGGAGGAATGCTGTAACAAATACACAGAATTTATTATCTGAATTATCTGACTCCCAGTTCTAAACAAAAGGATTAAAAAAACCCCAATGTTGGATTTTTAAAAGAAAAAGTATTTTTGCCTTTTAACTGTATGCTTTTAAAACAAAACTGGATTCTTTTAAAAAAAGTATTTGTTTTGATATTATGCCTAGTTTTAGAGTTAGGCTGCCATAGAGAGCCAGGAGATAGCAGTTTTATTCCCTCCAAAGTTCAATCAACTAAAGTTTGCTTTAATTTCATTAGGAAATCAATACTGCAGAGGTCATTATTTGAAGTTTTCTTCTTTCTTTAGTGAATACATCTATTTAAATCTTATGCTATCCAATATTTCTTGGAATCGCTTATTAAAAGACAAAATTATATGTACCTCAGGAGGTGACTTCTTATATCAAGAATAATACCTTTTGGTAGGATGGAAACTAGATTATGGCGCATCCAGGATTGAAAGTGAATATAATTTAAGAATTCTGCTGGATCAGTTCAAAAGCATATCTAATCCAGGAGTCTGTGTTGTGTAGTGATTATTTAGATATACCAGTAAGCTCCAAGCCTGGATAATGATATTCAACCCAGCTTAAAAATTATTTTGCTCACAATTGAGAACGCAGCTATTAAACGATTACCCTGGAGAATTCAGTTCTTCATGACTTTGGCAAGTTCCGCTCTAGAACCCTTTAAATTCATGACCATCAGAGCATCCAGTGGCAATAGAATGTATAAATTAGCAGTGTATGCTTTCTGTTTTCACTAGAGGTAATCTTTGATTTGTTTAGTAATTGTGTTACTGAAATAAGTGATTTACACTTATTCTGGTTTTTGCGCTTACGACCATTACATGATCATGCAATCAAAATTCAGGCACTTGTCAACTGCCATGTATTACAACAGTTTGAGCTTCCCGGACTCATTTGATCACCATTTATGACCTTCCCAGCTGCCTTCAATAAGCAAAGTCAATGGGGAAAGCTGGATTTACTTAAGGAGCACATGATTCATTTAACAACTGTAGTGGTTCACTTAGCAATCATAGCAAGAAAAGTTGTAAAATCAGATGTGACTCACTTAACAACGTAACAACCAACTTCCGTAGCAACAAAAATTCTAGTCTCAATTGTGGTTGTAAGTTGAGGCCTGTCTGTGCTTGCATTTGATTCCACTGGATGCCTCACTTCAACTGCATTACGTATCTATTCTAATTGGACTGTTGTACATTTCTGTACATATCCCTGCACTGTATTTTGTTTTCTTTCCAATCAGCCTCTCTGAACATGGGATTATAAGCAAAGAATTTACCCCTTGCCTGC
Source organism: Ptyas mucosa (assembly GCA_012654045.1). Taxonomy (NCBI): domain Eukaryota; kingdom Metazoa; phylum Chordata; class Lepidosauria; order Squamata; family Colubridae; genus Ptyas; species Ptyas mucosa. The sequence continues at coordinate 4,196,500 of WNWU01013629.1, read as the reverse complement.
TATCTGATCCTTTTAACTGGACATGATAGGCAGCAAACCTGAGACCACCTCCATGCACACCTTGTGCTGCACCACAGGCCTACAGCCCTATTACAAAAAATTGTACTTTGATAAACTGCAACACTTTATGTCATGGATGTCAGACTTGATTTTATTGAGGGCCACATCACATTGAGGGCTACATTGACCTCTGGGGGCCTGGGTGGGCGTGTACATGGTGGGTATGGCCATAGTAGGCATGGCCAGGGTGGGCATGGCCAGCTCAATGTCACTTGTATTGGGGGCACCTGTGGTGGCCAATTGCTAAGGCAGGACTTCCCTCAGACCCTCCCTCACTCTCATTATAATCTATATTCCTTCCTTCCTTCCTTCCTTCCTTCCTTCCTTCCTTCCTTCCTTCCTTCCTCCCTCTCTCTCTCCCTCCCTCCCTCCCTCCCTCCCTCCCTCCTTCCCTCCCACTTCCTCCCCCTCCCTCCCTCCCCCTCCCTCCCTTCCTTCCTGACCTAGGCTTCCCCAAAAAGCACGAAGCAGAATCCTGGTCCCAACAAAACCCCTTTTATTAAACAAACAGTGGATTCCTTTCATTCACCTTCAGCAAAGTCTTTCAAGGGAGAATTTACAGTCACAGACCTTATCTGGCTTACAGAGCCACCAGGCCGATATCTTCAAAAAGAGTCTGGGAGAGTCACAAACCAATTAGGTGAACTAATTGTCTCCTGCAAACTCCACTCACCTTTCGCTCCTCTTTTATTCCTTCTGGGAGGGGCTGTTCATTGTCCACCTGTGGTCTTACTCCCAAGTTGACCCTTGTTCTTTAGCTGTTCCCTTTGTCTGGCAACTCTGTGCATGCGTACATTAGGAACAGGCTCCAGCTGTTCATCTGCCTCACTGATGACTGACTCTATAGGCAGCTGGTAACTGATTTCTGCCCCTGGGTCCCTCTCTGCCTCCGACACAGAGCCCTCATCAGAGCCTTCCCCAGACTTCAGGACTGGCCCATGTTCCTCCCCAACTTCCTCACTGGCAGGCCACAACACCC
>WNWU01013629.1:4183050-4195361 GCA_012654045.1 Ptyas mucosa | reverse complement strand
TTCCTTCCTTCCTTCCTTTTCCTTCCCTCTTCATTCTCCTTTCTTCTCCCTTCCCCTCTTTTCTTATTTTTCCTTCCTTGCTCTCTTCCCATCTTCCCATCTTTTTCTTTGTCATTCCTCCTTCCCGTTTTCCACTGTTGTCTCTTCTTGCATACTCAAATGCAATAGGGGAAATATTTTAGTTTGTTTTGCTAGCCCCTTGCCAGCAAAAACGGGGCCCAGGAGGGTCATGCATGCACCCCTGGGCCCTGTTTTCAGCTGCGATGGCCTCCTGCAGCCCTCTGTCAGCGAAAACAGAGCTCTGGGGTGCAGGAGACCTTCAAGGCTGAAAAAGGAGCTCCATTTTCGCTGGCAGAGGAACCACAGGCCGGTCCTTTGCTGTTTCCAGGGTGGCCCCATGGGCCAGCTCTAAGCACCCCATGGGCCAGATTCGACCTTGAGTTTGACACCCCTGCTTTACATATTTGTCAATTTGATTATACAGCAGTGGTTTCACTTGGGGAAAAAAATAACTTGCTTGTTAATCACAACAATTGTGTTAGCTGACATACTTAAAACCAGGAGAAGGGGTGAGGAATATTTTAAGAAAACTGAATACAAGACATTATTGTTCAATCTTGATTCTGCAAGGCCCAGGTGACATCATTTCCCAGGGTTGTTTGCCAGCAAGTATTTCTTTGAGTTTTTGTAAATGATGCTTGGTCATCAATGACGGCATCAGTCACCTTGGTAACCTCTGATTTCAATTGTCCTTGATTTTCTAAAGTGTCAGCAACCTTTTCCTTTGACTTCTACCTTTGTTCTACCTTTGACTTCTACCTTTATTCATTATTCTTCAATATTATTGCTTCCAATGGACATTCTGATTTATTTCATTGAATATTGAATTCTTTTTCTTCTTGCTGTCCAAGGTAATTTTAGTTATATTCTCCAGCACTGTAGGAAAAAGGAACACCTACTAATATACAATCTTTTTTGCAATGGCATAGTGCAGAGTTGGACTATGAATGGCTCAAGACCACATGAGGCTCCTACCAAAATTTCCACATTGGGAAGACTGTGCTACTAATTTAGTACCTCCTTTTCATCTTATATTTGCAAGTGTCATCTTGAGTTCATGCTTTTTACATCATATATCCAATAATTGTGGGTGCATGTCTCTACTGAACCGGAAGATCAAATTACTTGGGAGTGTGTGTATATGTGTGCAAATTTGTAAAAGAAGAAAAGAGACCATAAGATTCTTTGCATTGCATTCTAAATGATGGGCTGATTATATTAGTAATTAACATCTTCAATAACTGCTTGGAGATTTGTGAAGGCTTGCTTGTTCCAAATTCTAAAAATCTTTTTGTATTGCAAATTCTTTGAGGAATGTTTATAGGTCTATTATTCACAATGCATCTGACACATATGTGTATTGGAATCCTTCAGTTGTTTTATTCATAATTGCAAACATGACTAGAATGATTAATATTTTAACTGCACTGATACAAAAAAATAAAAACATGGAAATCTTTTTTTGGTTATAATCCTCTTTGTATTTATTGTAACTAGACTTGCATTGTTGTCCCCTTCCCTTCCCTTCCCTTCCCTTCCCTTCCCTTGTTCAGCTGCATAGTTTTTAGCTAAATGATTTTTCACAAAGACTTTATGATCCAAAGTTCTGTTGCCTTCCCTTCCAATTGTTTCTGCTTTAGAGAACTATTTCTTTAGACCTGCGGTGACACTGACACCGAATGGGTGGGTGTGGGGGTAAAGAGATGCTGTATGTTTTTAAAAAGTACAGTTGAAAATTAAGATTGTAATGCTAATGTAAGATTTATATTGCAGATAAATGCCTGCTGTACATTGAATAAACAAAACTGCTTAAATGTGTTTTGTTTCAAGAATGTCAGTAGATATTGGAATGCATGGGTGAGCTTCAAAAATTTTATCAAGGGGTTCTCTGCCCAGTTGCTGGGCCAGCATAGTCATGGTGGGCATGGTCTAGTCAGCCTCCTGTACCACAGTGGGCAAGATGTTTTTGTCCTCCCTGGACTCTGGAGGCTTTCCTTGAGCCTTTGGAGGGAGAAAATGGCCTCCCCAGGCTCTGGAGGCCCTCTGGAGGCTGAAAACGGGTCCGTTTCCAGCCTCCTGAACTTCCGGTAGGCCTGTTTTTCACTGTCCCTGAGCCTCCATGTGCACCCTGCACCAAAACAAGCTATGTGGGGACTCCTGGGAGGGGAGAAGCGGGGTGGGCAGGGCCAGTCAGGAGTGGGATTTGGGGGTTCTCTGAACTGCACAGATTCTTAGCTAGAGGTTCTCCTGAACCCCCGAGAACTCACAGCAGCCCACCCCTGTTGGAATGGAGGAACGAAGGTCTTTCAGTTGGAATATAGCTAAATAGCTCATGAGAATGGGACAACTCACTGCAGCCAGGTGGGTGTGACTCAGTGGGCATGGCCATCTGAGTGATGCCAGGTTGACGTGGGTGAGTAGGCATGGCCAGGTCGATGCGAAGGATTAGATGCCACCAGCTTGACGCAGATAACTCAGGGTGGTTGGGTGGCAATGGTCAGATGGACGCAACCATGTGGGTATGGCTGGGTGGGGGGGGGGGTGACAGGTGGATGTGGCCAGGTGAACAAGTTGCCCTGAGCAACTGGACATGGAGCCAACTCATCACCCGAACAAAAATCACCTGGACACGTACTGGCAAAAAAGAAGCAGGGAAGTGGCAAAATTTGAAAGGCAAAGGGTGGATTCCACCCCCCTTTGGAGAAACATTTCTTTTTTCTTTCTGCCTCCTGAGTAGAGGTCTCTATGTTACATTTGGGGGCTGTTTTACAACTTGGAGCATGTGAGGATGATGAGGTCTGGATATAATTTCTACATTTCTTTAGAGTTATACATTCTCATGAATCTTCAAAAGCATGTCTATTTGCAGAAATTTCACTGAATCAAGGAAGGGATTCATCATTCCCCATTTGGTCAAATCCAAGAAATGGGGAAGAGGAGGGTGGAAATGAAGGAGAAGGCAGAGATAAACAGAAGGAGGGAGGGTGGATATTTTATGTTTTCAGTACAGTTTGATGGAGTTCTTGCTGTGACTTCCCCCCCCCCCCCGCTTTGATTTTTATTCTGGCCGCGTGATGAGTTGGCTCCATGTTCAGTTGCCTGGAGTGACTTGTTCTGCACCCACCTGACTCTGCCCACCTGGTTCCCCCCACCCAGCCACACCCAAGTGGTTGTGTCCACAAGGCCACGTCCACCCAGCAGCCCTAAGTCAGCCGCCCGGAGTCATCTGCATTGAACTGGCTGTACCTAATCATTTGTGTCACCCTGGCTACACCTACCCACCCATGCTGACCTGGTGGCACTCAGATGGCCACACCCACTGAGTTAAACCCACCTGGCTGCAGTGAGACATCATAGACCCCAAGCTGATAGTAGAAGCTGACTTACATTATGTAAGAAGCCAGGATATAAGAACAATGTTTAGGTGCCAGACAATATAAGAATAAACAGGAAATTAATTACTAGTCCCTTCATATGCATAAACCAAAATGAATAGGTGATAAAATGGTAGTCATTGTTCCTTATTGTTATTTCAATTGTTCCAACCACTGGAGTTCATTGGAAGGATTGCAAATATATTTTTAAAAGATTAAAACTTGGAAAAGAGCATGTTTGATGTTACTAGAGAACCCAAGAACACAGGAAATGGCTTTTTAAAAAAATTGTTGTTGTCTAAGACAACTGACCTAACTTCCACAGGCTGCTGTCTTCAAGATTGTTCGTACTTTGACTCCAAATTCTTCAGCTAGTATAAATATTAACACATCTGCACAGCTGTAAACAAAACAAGATATCTTGGAAATTTCTCTTAGAAGACTGTTTTCCTACATATTATATGAAGAAATTAATGTGTAAAATATAGTTTCTTTGGGGCAAAATGCACTAAATGTCTACTGTGACAGTTTAATAGTTTAATCCTTTCCAAGATTCTGTTAATTTAGCCATTTTCATGATTTCAAAATTTCATCTAAATCATTACAAAATCAACACATTTTTAATTTAGTTCCACTGACTAATTATGCCATTGCATTCTTTCCCCATAATATTGGCCTTAGTTTTATCAGTTATTCAAATAGTATAAGTCAGCAGTTATATGGAAGCTAAACAATCTTGAGCTAATAATTGTCAAATTTCTCTCTTTCTGTCTTTTATTTCACACACACACACACACACACACACACAGCCTGCAAAATAGCGAACAAGAAATAATCTAAATGCAATGCTGTCTTCATTTTGGCTTGAAATGAATCTTAGCACATTCTTAAAGAATATTTTAGAAAACCATTCTGAAAGTTAATGAAGTAAAGCTTGAATTATGAGATATATGAATTTATATTCTTTAATAATGTTGAGCTTTAAGACAGAAATCAAATGTATATATGGAGAATCATTGTGGAAACTACCGTAGCTATAGTAGAAGGATTCATTTTTATCAGAACAGGGCATGAATAACTGTTACATAAAATCAAATTATAACACAGAATTAAAATTGAAACATCATCAAAAAGAAATAATCTATTGCTAACTGAAATAAAATAATGGTAAATCACAAATATTATGTGGAAAAGAAATCACTAGTAGAAGAGATTATACTTTGTAGTTCTGCCTAAAGACCATAATAAAGGTTTTGATCTGATTACTATAATTATAAATGGCTACTTGACAATTACACCGTGATTTAAGACCCAATATACTATTATTAAGACTCTGAAAAGCATCCTTCTTGTTCTTTTAGAACAATTTATCTTCTAAATTAGTTTGCTTCTCCCTGGCTGTTTCATTTTTGCCAACCTTTGTAAACTGGGTGTGTTTCTGAGAGGCTACCAGTAAGCACCATGGCGAACTAAAATCCTTGGTCAACAGCTGAAACTGGCATTTGGACTGAACTGTAATATCTCTGGAGAAAGGAGAGATCTCAAGATTATCCATATATATTCCGGATAGCTGCTTTTTTTGAGCAGACAGCAGGAACTGACATTTTTGCAGTTAGCTGCTGAATGGCTTGGGAATTGTGGGATTCCATCAAGGTTAATTTAGCCTATATATAGCCTCAAGGTTCAAGTGAGGCTCACCTCTTAAGGGCTCAGTGGGAATTTAGTTAGTACTTTGGAGTTAACTGAAAAAACCCTTTCTATAGAAAACTGTTTATAGAATCATAGGGCTGAAAGGGACCTTAGAGATCTTCTAGTCTAGCCCCCTACCCAAGACAGGACTCCTTATACCATCCTGGACCAATGGGTGTTCTTGAAAACCTCCAGCAGTGACATTCACAACTTTGTGAGGAGACAAGCTGTTCCATTGATTAATCATTGTCACTGTTAGGATGATGAAGTTTTATAAGTTTTGTTTATCTTTAAGAGATGAGATATGGGAAATAATTCATTTGTTGCATTATAAGTTTATTTGATTTAAGACTAACATAGTGTTAAAATAATGCTGTTATTACTTATAACTTTTATTTGATTTCTAATATTTAGATTTGAATGATAATGATAAAAAGTGGGATATAAATGTAAAAGGAAGGATTTTAAGTGGGTTTATTAGATTTAGTCTAATATATATGCTCTTATTTCTGATAATCCTTAATGGGCTTTTGCTGATTAGGATAGAATGATGAAACTTTAAACATTTGTTTATAGAGAATGGACTAGGATATGGGAAGAAGAGATTGTGTATTGCATTTCAAGAAATGGTGGTAAGTTGTAAATGTTATTTATATTCATACTGATGAAGGGATAGATTTCCTTCTTTATGTTTTTTTTCCTGAACTTTTTTCTTTTATATTTTAAATTTTTTATTAGTTTTATTTGTATATTGTAACCTTTAATAAAATTATTTAAAAATGATGTTAGATAAATTTCTACTTGGAGAAATTCTTTTGATTCACAAATTCATTACTTACTTATCATAGAAAATAAATAATAATCTCAACTAACATACATTTTTGAAAGTAATTAATTCTGGAATAAATAAAAAGTAGGAAAACTATTTTTATTTCCCCAAAAGACAATTTAGCAAGATTATAGTTTGCTATTGCCAAAAACAACCCTTTACACTTCATTGAATAAGTATAGTACTTACTGAATATCTTACAAGTCATGGCTTTAGTATTCCTAAATTTTCTAGGAAGACTGAACTAATATTTAGAAATAAGGAACAGGTAACAAATTTTGATCCTCAGGTAGCCTTTAGCTGGGATTATAAAATGATGTAAGTTGATTTGGACAGTTTCTATTTCCCAAGTTGATGAAATGAATTAAAGTTTTCCCCAACACTAAGATGGATGAAATTTTTGAAGAGAAGGAATTAAAAGTTTCACAAAAAACATTCAAGCAATTTAAGAGGCATTTAAATGAATGCACTAGAGGCATCTGTGGGGTCAAAAAAGTTAAGACGCATGATTAACATTCCACCCCACTTTTACACACACATATAGAAATGGTGGCTCAGTGGCTAAAACGCTGAGCTTGTCGATCGAAAGGTTGGCAGTTCAGCAGTTCGAATTCCAAGTGCTGCATAATGGGGTGAGCTCCCATTACTTGTCCCAGCTTCTGCCAATCTAGCAGTTTGAAAGCACGTAAAAAATGCAAGTAAAAAAATAGGGACCATCTTTGGTGGAAAGGCAACAGAGTTCCGTACGCTTTTGGGATTTAGTCATGCTGGCCACATGACCACGAAGACATTTCCAGCAGCGGCCTTTTTGGATTTGAAATGGAGATGAGCACCGACCTGTAGAGTTGGGAACGACTAGCACATATGTGGGAGGGGAACCTTTACATTTATAGAAAATGATGGGGCTTCAATCCTATGGTTACTGCTGTCTCTGTGAAGATCTCAGACCTGGTAGCTGCTGTACGTATCACATATTCTTGATTATTAATCCTACTCCTAATTTTTATTTAAAGAGATTTAAATGGGACTAATATTCCACAATTTAGGTGCCTGTAATAACTTGCTTTGAAAGAAGAAAAGTAAGTAAGAAGTACAAATTCAAGAGATCTTCTATCACATGGTCTCTGGACAAAGCCAACTGGAGGGCACAACTTTTTTTCATATAGTTATTTTTATATGCAAACCAACACTGCCAGGAATATTGCGCGCTTATGTACTTTCCTGCTTATTTGTGGGTTGAGCTTTTTCTAAACCAAGATCTGTATAAATGACTTCAAACTTACTGACTAAATTATACCACTTATGATTTTTTGGCAATTTTATTTTGGTCACTTTAGCTTGTTCCTCCAAAGCATCACTACCTCTAGTATAACAATGCCAACCTAATGTTATGTTAGATTACTGCAGAACTAATTTATTTCCTGTCATTTCTTCTCCGTTTTCAAAGGTTTTAATGTCTCATTCCCATCATACTCAATGCAGAAAGCCTATATCTGCCTATAACATAATTTCAACTGCATTATCATTCCTTATAGTAAATGTCACTGGGAATCTTTTGCTACATGTGCAATTTCATTTCTTCTTTGACTTGCATTCTGCTGAGGCCTATGTGTCAGAGATGGCTCATTTTATTTGTGAAGGTCTGAGTAGATTTCTCCTCTGTTCTTATTAAGGAAATTAAAATCCAACAAAGTAATTAGGCTGTAAATTAATCTCAGTATCTGAGAAGGGGTGAACAGAAATCATTTCTTCATTCAGAATGTCATTTAAAACATGTGTTTTCTGTAACCTCCTTGTGTCTCAAACTTGGAAATTGCATACAGTTAATTCTTGACTTATAACCACATTTGAGCCCAAAATTTCCATTGCAAAGCAAGAGAGATATTGAATTTTGTCCCATTTATAACCTTTTTTTGCCATAGTTAAGTGAATCACTACAGTTGTTAATTTACTAACATGGCTGCTAAATGAATAGTGAATAGTTAAGTGAATTGACAGTAGGTTGCAAAGGTGAAAACATGACCCTGGGATGCTGCAACCATCCTAAATACAGGCTGGTTGCCAAGTGACTGAATTTTGATCACATGATCACATGAGGATGTTGCAATGATCATAACTGTGAAAAGTGATCATAAGTAACTTTTTTCAGTGCAGATTTAACATCTGTTACACATGTGTCCAGGATGAAACAATCAGAGGCAAGCCAACTTTGAATTTGTTGCACTTTTAGCTGACTAACAGGCTAAAATAATTTTTAAAAAAAGAAAAATTCAATGGTACAGTCTCACTCTGAGAGTGAGATGGATGCTATTCAAATTTGATAAATGAACAAATAAAACAGTGCAGAGTAGAGTAGAGTAGTGTAGCATAACGTAGAATAGAATAGAATAGAATAGAATAGAATAGAATAGAATAGAATAGAATAGAATAGAATAGCATAGCATAGCATAGCATAGCATAGCATAGCATAGCATAGCATAGCATAGCATAGAATAATACTTTATTTGGCTAAGTGTAATTAGACAAGCAAGGAATTTGTTTCCAGTGCAGAGGCTCTCAATTGATAGACTAAAAGATGAATGAATCTAGAGGAATTGGAGAAACCACGAATAATTTATTCCTCATAAAGCAATTTAGCTTGAGCAGAAAAGAGTTCACTATTACCATGCACAGACCTTAAATAGCATAGAATAGGTAAGCAAAGGGTCTCTAGACTTACATGGGTGCAAGGTGCAGTTTGGGGCTGGCGGATCTGTTCAAGGTTCTGCAAAACAGCAACTATAGATAACAGAACAAACCCTACACAGGTAGTTTTCAGGAAACAGCAGTAATTGAGATCAGGATTGTCATCATCAAGTGATATAGTAGTGATATTATACAACAGCTTTGCTTAGTAACCTCAATCCTGACAATCCTGGCTGTTACAACTCCAACCTCTCCCAGATAAGGAGAGCAGGGGGATGTGGGTGCTAAGGGGTGAGTGTGTTTCGAATGGGCGCTAGGGTAAGGCAGAGGTGGCAGAGATGTGGTATGCTGTGGGCAGGCACACATTGCAGAGTGCAGAATGCACTATGGAGTATGATCCTGACCTAAGGACTTCCTCACTGACTTTGCTTGAGGGACAGTTGCAAATGGCTCACTGCAGTGTTATAATCATGACCTGAGAACCTCAGCACCCAGAATGCATTATGTGGTCAACCATAGGGACACTGCAGTACTACTACTACCTGTAGTAGATGCAATGGGAATGGGAACCTTATGTTTGCATAGTTGCAGCTGATAATAACCAGAGAGTTGTTAGGTACAGAATATGCCTTTTTATTGTGAACAGTTTTTATATAAATAGGAGTTATTCTATTTGCAACATTGAAAACAATTATCTCACAACTAGTCTTTACAAAGCATCAATTTTTAACCAGGATTTCAATCCTGGTTTCAACAGAAAATCCCTAAAGTGTTGCTAAAACATTGCAAAATGAAATGAAATGAAAAACAAAAAGGAAAGGAAAGGGGAAAAAGAAAGTTTCATTTTAACATTGATTAAGTAAACCAACTTTATATTCCTTTCCTTGACTTCTAACAGTCTTAATCTTTAATAGAGTCAAGTACTATTGTAGGATTTCTTGAAGTCTTCTTTTGTAGATCCAATAAAAAAAAACTTTTAACTTTTATGACTTCTTGTCCTTCTTCTGTCATTGTTTATATGGTAGTTTTGCAGAGCCAACTTCAGTTTACTAAACCACCCCCTGATGCCCCCATGGGTCAGATTTATCCCGATACTTGTATCTTTACACTGTACTATTCATTTTTTAAGAGAAGCAGTGTTTTATTTTACATGCTGAATATATATTGAAGAAGGCTGGATTGGAAGAAGACTATGGTTCATGAAGCACATATTTTTTAATAAAATCTGTTACTCTTATAAAGTATTACCATACTCCTCCTGATTTTTGACTAACATACACTAACATGGTTCTTCTTCTGAAGATTAGAATTGAGCAAGCAATGGTGTTCCCTAGAGCATTCTGTGGAAGCAAAACGTTTTAGAACCACGAGATAAAGAGTATTGATGATATTAAACTTTATTGTTGAAGAAGATCTTGAGAATAGCAGGAATAACCATGAAAATCAACAAGTGTATCATAGGTAAATTAGACTTAAATTATCGTATTTTGAACATATGATGGGAAGATATAGCTACTTTGAGAAATCCATCATACTTTGAAAGGTGGAAAGAAAGAGAAGATGAAAACAACCAGCAATAAGAGGGTTAGACTCAATTCAGAATGGTGATAGGTAAACCTGGCTGATATAGAAAATGTCTATTTGTTCACAAAGACTCATTTCCAATTTTACAACATTTATTTAATAGTTTTATTTCCTTTTAATATTTGGCTTTTAAACCTGTCTTTCGCTGGGAACTTAAGCCAAATATACCTCATTCCGCTCTTCCATTTTCCTTCACAACAATAATTCTATGGGATATGAGAACAGTTTCTGTCTCAAACCATCCAATTTCCATAGATGATGGTTGACTTGAAATTAGTTTTCCCCACCTTATTTCAACACATTATCTTCTATACCAAACTGGTTCTTGAGTATAGAGTTCATACTTGATAAAATCATATAGTGACACTTCTTTCACAGCTCTTTTTGGTTCTGCCTTTTGGCAATTGTTACTCTTTCTTTGAACAGGAAAAATTAGGCAAGCTGGGAAGAAAAGGAGCTACTGTTCTTGAGACTTTCACATGGAAATTGATCATGAAGGATTTAGGAGTGGAATGCTTTTAGTTAACTTCTTGTTCTGATTCTTCTAAAGTAATTGTCAATACTTTAAGAGTACTTATGATAATGATTAAGTGCTTTTAGTAGACTGAACTAATGTTATGAATATAGGCAAAGAAAGTGATGAAAATTCATTCACATTTCCCTTGATGCTTGCATTAATGGATTGAAACCACTGAGGCCAGTGGAAGATTTGTGCATTAATTTAGAATAATTAGCATTCAATAACTTCCACATTTAAATAGTTTCAGAAATTCAGAAAACTAGAAATATTACTCTTGCTAAATTATCTATCCACATTCATAAAAAGGAATTTGTTTTTCCAATATGAAATTATAACTGTATCATTAATTATTCAGCTTTTTTAAAAAATTAGGCATTTGGTAAAATATAAAATTCATGCAGGGGTCTAATGGAAGATGAATACTTGCAAGTAATTTTATCTAATATTTCTCTGTAGTCAAATATTTTTTTATGTTAGAGAAACATGAGCTGTAAGAGTAAGCCTCTTAAATAATATGTAAAAGCTGTTTCTGCTACTAATGAGCTTTGTGCCATGTACACAATCAATAGATTACCCCCAAATGTTATTATGTAGATCCCGGACAAAAGTAAGTTTGTTTTTTAAAGAATTTGATTAATGTCTTTAGAACAATGCATATGAAAAACTGCCCATAGAAGCGTAGAAAATGTACTTCTCAAGCAAATGCATATAACTTGTACTTGCTTGCAGAGAATTTCAGAGAGCAATTACAACTTTTCAAAAAAAATTGATAGTTGTCTGTAACTCTTAGTGTGAATTATCAGTATTTGCATGTGTGACTCTTCTATATCCATTTCAGTAACAAAGAGGTTTATCTATTTAATCTTGGTGGAATACTTGTAAATTTTTGCATAGGTAAATTTTTGCATAGGTAAATTTTTGCATAGGTAAATTTTTGCATAGGTTCATGATAAAAATCCACTTTCTCCCAAATGCTGTATTTTGAAAAGTTTCTAACTTTTTACATAATGGGTGTGTGTGTGTGTGTTGTACTATATATACTCGAGTATAAATCGACCCGAATATAAGCCGAGGCACCCAATTTTACCACAAAAAACTGGGAAAACTTATTGACTAGAGTATAAGCCAGGGGTGGGACATGCAGCAGCTACTGGTAAATTTCAAAATAAAAATAGATACCAATAAAATTACATTAATTGAGGCATTAGTAGGTTAAATGTTTTTGAATATTGATTTCAAAGAAAAACAGTAAACTAGCTCTGTAAGTGGAAAAGAGGATCAACAAAAACAAAAATCTTGTCACCATGGTGAAGAGAAGCAGTTGTGAAATGAGTGACACGGTTGTTAGGAATGCTGCACGAGCATAAATGTGAGGATGGTAATAAGTGTGAGGACCGGTCAAAAGTGTGAGGACTTGTCAGAAATGACTTTTTTCAGCCCTCTGAGTAGTCCCTATACACATATATCACATGACCAGCTAGCCACGCCCACCCAGTCACTGGCTTGATCTAATTTCAGGCAAATTCAAGCCTCTGTTAAGAGATATCTGCATTCTCTCTCTCTCTCTCTC
>WNWU01013629.1:4147482-4182950 GCA_012654045.1 Ptyas mucosa | reverse complement strand
TTTCTTTCTTTCTTTCTTTCTTTCTTTCTTTCTTTCTTTCTTTCTTCTCTCTCTCTCTCTCTCTCTCTTTCTCCCTCCCTTTCTCCTTCTCATCTGGCATTCTTAGAGCTCCACTACTAATTAGCTTAGCCCAGGAGTGGGCAAATGTGGCCCTTTTATAACCTGTGGACTTCAACTCCCAGAATTCTTGAGACAGCCAAGCTGGAAGAATTCTGGGAGTTGAAGTCCACAGGTTGTAAAAGGGCCACATTTACCCACTCCTTAGCCTGAGCAAGGATAGCTAGCAGCCAATTACAAGAAGCTCTAAATTTCAAGAAGCTCTCAACTCAAGCTCAGTGCACATGGGATCTCCCTAAACAGTGAGGATTTCTTTGTTTCTTTCTCCCTGCAACTTCTGGGAGCCAAAAAGGGGCGTGGGGGAGGGACGCCGCACCCCCCCCATGCCCCATTTTGGCTTTAGCAAGCCTGCCTGCAGCTTCTGGGAGCAAAAAGGGGCCTGGCGGAGGGGCGCTGCACCCCCACCCCCCATTTTGGCTTTAGCAAACCTGCCTACATACTGGCAAATAATATACATCTATGGCACATCCTGCCTACCATTTTCTATGTTTGATATTTAATTAGAACTATTATTGATGTTTAGTCTAACTATACTAGCATTAAGGACCCGTGAATTCAGCAAGTATTAAGGCTGTTCCCATAAAAACCAATGAGCAGAAGAAACAACTCGGTGGAAACAGCTGCATACCTAGAAAATCACAAGGATGCCAAAATAACCACAGACATTGCAATGTCTGATAAATTGTTTTTGCTTAAGTGTGATTATGTCATAGTTCACATATCATATCAAGCTCCATGTCCTCCTGCCCTCTGCCCTCTGCCCTCTTTGAAGATAGCCAAGAATGGAAAGAAGAAAAGAATAGAAAGAATGGAAAAACAAAACAAAGGGCCAGTTTAGCGGGTCATTAAAATCACAAGGAAGAAAGCCAAAAAATAGTGAGCACACATGGCCCCAGAATTTGTTTATTTTGTAACTGGCTGAGAAGTAGACTTTAGGACTTTATATACTTGCAATCTTTTTGTGAAAGATTTGTAGAACTTTTCACAAAAAGTAAGGGGCCTGTAAGGGGGCGTGCATAAGCGCACTGGGGTGCCTACCATCCCTGTCCTATTGTTCCCATTTATTCATACTCATTTCTTATGTATATATCTGTTTATACTTATATGTTTATATGTTATGTTCATACTTATACTTGTTTTCTCATACATGCTTGACAAACGAAATAAATAATATAAATAAATAAATAAATAAACTATTCTTCGTTCTTAGAATAAATATTCTTTTGAGTGACAGTATTGGGGAACTTAAAAAGAAAGTGTATTAATGTTCTATAGCTGGACTTTTCATGGCTTTCCTTGACCACTAGAAACCTAGTGGTCCACTAGAAAGTACAGTTGACCTTCTCAGCTATCAATGTAGTATGAAGTATCAATATATTCAGCAGTCATACAATTCATGTGGAGATGTTCTATCTTCACATATGATTTTTAAAAAGCCATCCAAGTGTATTATTATTTCAACTCTAGTGGCACCTGGCAAGTAAGTATGCTATCCCACCTTTTTTAGCCTTTAAAATGGGATGAATTATTGCAAATAAAATTAGTGTGATATGCAGCAGATGGAGACACCTTTCAGAAATATGAAATATGAGTAGAATCTTTTTTGTTAGTGATCCTTGATGCGTAACTAGGAATATTATATTAATGCTTGTTCTGTATTTTGTTTGTAAAATATTGATAAATATGTCATTTGAAAAATGCTTCACCTTCTCCTGAATGTTAGATTCCAAGTATCGATTCAATTTTCATGTTCTGTCATAAGCAGAACTATTCTTCTCTATAAGTAAATTGGGAAGGGATGTGTTTGTTTCCTCTGTTTGTTTCCTCAGAGAAATAAATTCCTCTGAATTTATTTTGAAGGCTCAGATGTCTAAAACATCTGTATGCATACTGGAATTCAAATAGGTTTCCAAATCGTTGAATTACTTCTATTCCCCTGCTTTATTACTTTGTTTTGTAAAAAATAAAAGTCTATTTCCTATTTTTTCTATCATAGTTGCTTTTTTAAAAAAAATTTATTTATATGCCGCCCTTCTTCAGAGACTCAGGGCGGCTTACAATGTGTTAAGCAATAGCCTTCATACTTTTGTATATTTTAAACAAAGTCAGCTTATTGCCCCCACAATCTGGGTCCTCATTTTACCTACCTTAGAAAGGATGGAAGGCTGAATCAACCTTGAGCCTGGTGAGAATTGAACTCGCGATAATTGCAGGCAGCTGATGTTAAATGCTGCCTTAGTAGGAGGCATTAGCCTTCTACGCCACTCAGTTGTTGATGTGTAAAACCTTGTGAGAATCATTTATTCCTATATTTTAGTTTTTTTAAAAAATTTTAGCTTAGTTAATTAGAAAATTGTAGGAATTTTGTGAAATTTGTGTATGTGTGTGGGAATGGATGATGAGGTTGCTTTAGCTTATAAATTGGCAGTATCCACTGAGCAATATTTTAATTACTTGTTTCCTTTCCTGCTGATTACACAGGTAGTCCTTGGGTCATGATAACTTGTTCAATGACTGTTCAAAGTTGCAGTGACACTGAATGAATGGGAATTTATGGCTAATCTGTAAATTTGCAGATGACAAATTTGCAGATGACATGCAATGACACGTGATCATGATCAGACACTTGGCAACCAACTCACAATTACAATGTCTTTGGTGACACAATCACCATTTGCGAGTTTTCCTTCCAGATTCCCAAAGCAAAGTAAATGAGAATACAGGGAGGAGGTGGCAAATTGCTCCCATGCCTGCCATTGTTTGTTTGCCCATACTCCATAGTGCCCAGCTGTGGCACTTACTTGTCCCCATGCTTTAGAGTATCCAGTTGTGGCATCCACCCATCCATTCACTCCACTGACTATTTTGCTTGCCTGGGATTCCCACTCTTTATACTGCATTCATATAAAGTACTTGCTTAATAACATATTTAGCCATGGTTTATGATGGCAACTAGGACTGCCAAGATTGCTGCTATTAAGTAAAACAGTTACACTTTATGTCAATTCATGGTATCAATTCAGTCACTTTATGACTGAATTATTTAGGGAAGGAACTTCGGGTCTCAATTGTGGTTGTAATTCAAAGATTACTACCAATAAAGGATTCCACATGTGATAAAAATGGATTAGGTGTCTTTTAAAACAAACTTGATGTCTGCAACATTAGCTGTACCTCATTCTCCAAATATGTGGTGTCAAGGGTCTATTACTGCTTCTCATAATGAGAGAATTTACAGAGGTAACTTTCCGCTATTGGAGTTACTCATTCCTGGGTCAATGCTGTGCTCTAGATGGCCTCCATTATAATACAATATTCCCAGTACAATAAATCAATCAGGGGTGGGCTCCAAATTTTTTTACTACCGGTTCTGTGGGCGTAGCTTATTTTGTGGGCATGGCTTAGTGGGGAGGGTAATGTGACTGGGTGGGCGTGGCCAACTTTTTTTTTCTTTTAAAAGCATTTTTTCTACAACCTTAAGAGGTTGTAGAAAAAATGCTTTTAAAAGAAAAAAAAAGCCTCTGATGAGGTGGGTGGGGTAAGCGAGCGGTGACCAGGCCGGGGACCGGTTTGGGGGCGTGGCCAGCCAATGTTGTTACTGGTTCTCCGAACTACTACAAATTTTTACTACCAGTTCTTACGAACCTGTGCGAGCCGAGAGCAACCCACCACTGAAATCAATGCTCATTACAATTCATTTCATGTATTATGCCTCCTAATAAGCCCACATTGCAATCCACAATCAAATTAGGTGCTGTAACCCAGGGTTTGAAGAGGACAGAAGAAGCTAGAAAGTTGTGTTTTAAATGGGGACAATGAAAAGAAATAAAGGATTACAAGTAACATTGCAACGAATAAACCAATAATCTCTGGACACAAAATATAGCAACTTATTTGGAATTTTTATTTTTCCTCTGTGCAAGCAAATCAGCTATCATGGCTATCATCTGTATATTTTTTTTAAATATCCTAGATATAAGGATTAACTTTAATGAACCATATTGATTTTTATTTCCTTATTATGCAAAATTGCAGCATATTACAATTACATAATTATGGAGCTGGAAGAAATCACAGGAATCATCTAGCTCAATCATCTGCAATGTATAGGAAAATGATATATACCATCTTTAAGGTCAACCACATTTAGAATGGCTCGTTGAACATTGGCAAGGAGAAATATTTATCTAAAATAGTTGTGTTTAACAAAATAAGGCTAGAAATAAAAAGTACAATTTATTGTCATGGTTAAGGCATCAAGCTAGTAAGCAGGAGGCTGTTGGTTCCAAACTCTTCCCAGGATAATTTTGGACTTGTCCAGGCAGTCACCAGGAATCAACACTGACTTAAAGGCTAAAATGTACACTAGAGACAAAGGATAAGAAGAAATAACAGACAGAAATTTGTTTTGCTGACATTTACAGTTGATCAATAGCAGTACTGTACTTTTATATTTAGCCAGTATTGTCTTTTATAATCAATAAATCAATCAACAATCAATCAAACTGTATTACAGATCACAGACTCAGACTGTATAAAAGAAAATCTATATATATAAAAGAGAAATCCACTCACTCATGATGAAATCTCCAGAACAGTAAAGCCTACAAACTTGAAATTTGGCATGTACTTTCTTCTTGACTTCTAGGTGCTCGCTAAGAAAGGATTTTTTGAAGACCATCAGATCATTAGTATTTCATATACAGTATATTCATATACAGTATATTAACATGCTCTGATGCTAAGGAGTTAGACATTCTACTCCCCCTCCCCATGTGAAAAGTTCCAACTGCCACTTGCCTCACATTCCGTTACCTCCGATCAAACTGGCAGACCTTCCACTCCTTCACTCAGGAGTGGTCTGGGGCTCCTTACAGTACTAAATGTTGGTACTTCACCAAAATGTCTATGCCTTCCACCTAGGGAACTGCTTCCAGACTCAAGGCAGTGGGAGAGATATTCCCTTATGTGTTTCAATCCCCGACCACCACTGAACCAATGGATTGTGAACCAAATTTCTCCTGCATAGTCTCCCAGCCCCAACTCACTTCTTACACTGATCTCCTCAGTTCAGATGAATCTGTTCCTTCTACTGTAACACCAGTTAAAGGGAAAAGACTGTCTTTCTGCTGCCCGGAAGTACAATGGATGCTTCAAAATGAATCTTTTGGAGTCAGAGAGGTAAAGGAGGGAAATTTTATGCCAACATTCAAAGTGCAGGGGCAGGTCTACTACAGGATAGGGTGTATCATGGCGGGGCCTCAGCAGCAGCCTTCATTTCTCCAGATATACTTTGTTGGTGATGATGACAATGAGAGTCTGTCAAGACCATGGGGATGCTACAACGGTCGTAAGTGTGAAAAATTGTTATAAGTAGTGAAGCACGGGTATCAGCTAGTCTATATATATAAAAGCCAAATACCACTCACTCATCATGAAATTTCCAGAATGGTAAACCCTACAAACTTGAAATTTGGCACGTATGTTCCTCTTGGCTTCTAGGTGCTTGCTAAGAAAGGATTTTTCAAAATGACCATCAGAGGATTAGTATTTCATTTACAGTATACTGTAGTAGTTGTATTTCATATACTGTATAATATACAGTATTATATTCGCATGCTCTGATGCTAAGGAGTTACGTTCTACTTCCCCTCCCCACCTGAAAGGAACTGTGTCCCAACTACCAGTTGCCTTATATTAACATGCTCCGATGCTACCCATTCACTAAACCGGGCATGGGCATGGTCAGCCCGTGACTCATCTGGCCTGCAGGCTGGGACATTCTACTCCCCCTCCCCCTCTGTTCCAACTGCCAGTTGCCTTATATTAACGCACTCTGATGCTACGGAGCATTCTACATTAAGTTTCAGGCTTTAAGTGTCAATTTATCACACCTAATCACATAGTTTCGTAATGAAGCACGGATGTCCAGCTAGTACAATATATAACACGAAATACAATATGGCATGCAGAGTAAAAACACCTGTAATTGCCCTTAGTCTACTTTTCAATCCACAATCCACAAATTCTACTAGCTATAAATACAAACTTTGCAATAGCAAGAAATCAGAAGTCCTGTTTCTGACTGATAAATTTTATTAGAAGGATTGCCACTCAGTACATCTGAGGAAGTAAGCTGCAGCTCCTTAAAGATCATTTCTTTTAATAAAATTTGTTTAGCTGGAAAAGGAGGTATCAGACTCCTTTTGATTTGTTGTCTCCATTAGACTAATACAGCACTTCTCCTCCAGTGTGAAACATGAGTTATCTTGGAATGATTACCCACCGAATGTATACCTTTTATTTTGGCAACGTGGATTATTATTTATAATAAAAATATTATTTATTGTTAGTTATTATTATTTAATTTTATTTTTCTTTGATCATTGAATTCAAGACAACCTCCCTGAGGTTTCTAGACAATCTCCAATTCAAATATTTACTCAGTGAGGACTTTCTCAGACTCCTTACAGCGATTTGTGGCTTTACATTTCTTCAGCTCATGCAGTGCAACACTGGATTAAGTATTAAGCCAAATAAGCACAAACAAAGAGAGAGCCACATCAACTTTTTTCCTACCCCTCTTTCACTGCCACACTTGAAGTTTAGGTTTAAATAAAATTTTGCATTTTCATTTTCTCCATTTCCTAAAAAGAATAGAACATTTACATTTTCTTCTATTACCCAAGGTATGAGTAAATAATTTGCACATACACAGTGTTTGTGCTAGAATTCCTTTTAATTTCTTTAGAATAAATTCTTGAAAATTTAACATTTGCTCAAGTTAAGGAAAGCAGCGATCAAAAAGTATTTGCAATATTGGTCAAAATAATAATAACAGAGTAGCAATATTAAACAAAGTGAAATATTCATTATGACCTTGTCTGAAAATTCAAGATACGTAATATTGTTATTGTAGTAATTTGACTGAATAGCAGGATAGTCCTTCCATATGAGATGGATATTATTTTCCAGTTTTTGAAATAGTACACATTGGGTGGTGAGGTAAAAATGGAACACTCACCTGGTGAGTCTGATAGCTGACTGAAACCTGATTATTAATGGAGTGACTAATGTTACATAATTTCATATAATTTAGCAATAATTTCATATCATTTAGCAATAGCAATAGCACTTAGACTTATATATCACTTCACAGTGATTTACAGCCCTCTCTAAGCAGTTTACAGAGTCATCACATTGCCTTCAACAATCTGACCTCAGAAGGATGGAAGGTTGAGTCAACCTTGAGCTGGTGAGAATCGAACTGCTGAACTGCTGGCTGTTGATAGTCAGCAGAAGTAGCCTGCAGTACTACATTCTAACCACTCTGCCACCATACTTCATTTAATCATTTACCAATAGCGATAATCTGTTGTTTCTAGCTGATCATTGATTGTCCTTTTATACTTATCAATCTCTGACTTGTTCATACATGTGATTGCAATTTTCTCAAAAATTTCTACTCAAGCTAATTTTTATAGGATGCCACTATGCTGTGTCAGAAGAATAATTTGGGAATCCAATTCAAGCCAGGGTTGTGCAAGAGAAAATAAAAATGAGATCCTGTCAGAAAAGAAGGAATAATTATTCCTAAAAGCAAAAGAGTTTGCCTCACGGGGAAGCTGCAGAGAAATGGGGTACAGCAGCACAATTTTATAGGGGTTCTTATCGTGAGTGTGGAAGTGTCTATGTGATTATTCTAGGGTGATACTTGAGGATTTGTGTGTGTGTGTGGGTCTAGATATGCCATCTATGATGCTTATCCTTGTGCACATGCAGTTCGACTGGGAGGTCTAATTTAATAAGTATTTTTGTTTACAGATTTTATCTTTTGCTATGTGGACTAGGCCTGGTTAACTTATTTGCAAGTGTGAGAAAGTTTGAGTAAAAGATTTTACCCTCTTTGCTATTTGTACTTGATTAACTTGTACTTGACAGCTTGACTGTCAATTATCTAGTGGAGACACTGATTCTTAGTCCATTGTGGATTCTGTTAATGTTTAAGGAAAGATGGAAACAGTATAAGAATAAAATATATTTTGATAGAAAACTTCTCACAGCTGCAAATCACTGAAAACATGATATTCAGAGTCATATAGGTGTATATATCGGGGTGGGTTCTACTTACCTTTACTACCAGTTTGCAATGGGGCTGTGTGCGCTCACACGCATGCACACTCTTCTGTGCATGCGCAGAAGCATTCTGATGACATCGGGGTTGGTGGGCGGAGCCTCCCACTGTTTTTACTATCAGTTCTATAGAACCAGTGCGAACCGGGGCAACCCACCACTGATATATCTATATCTATATCTATATCTATATCTATATCTATATCTATATCTATAGTCATGGCCGTAAATGTTGGCACCCCTGACATTTTTCCAGAAAATGAAGAATTTCTCACAGAAAAGTATTGCAGTAACACATGTTTTGCTATACACATGTTTATTCCCTTTGTGTGTATTGGAACAAAACCAAAAAAGGGAGGAAAAAAAGTAAATTGGACATAATGTCACACAAAACTCCAAAAATGGGCTGGACAAAATCATTGGCACCCTTTCAAAATTGTGGATAAATAAGATTGTTTCAAGCATGTGGTGCTCCTTTAAACTCATCTGGGGCAAGTAACAGGTGTGGGCAATATAAAACTCACACCTGAAAGCAGATAAAAAGGAGAGAAGTTCACTTAGTCTTTGCATTGTGTGTCTGTGTGTGCCACACTAAGCATGGACAACAGAAAGAGGAGAAGAGAACTGTCTGAGGGTTTGAGAACCAAAATTGTGGAAAAATATCACCAATCTTAAGGTTACAAGTCCATCTCCAGAGATCTAGATTTGCCTTTGTCCACAGTGTGCAACATTATCAAGAAGTTTGCAACCCATGGCACTGTAGCTAATCTCCCTGGGCGTGGATGGAAGAGAAAAATTGATGAAAGATGCCAACACAGGATAGTCCAGATGGTGGATAAGCAGCCCCAAACAAGTTCCAAAGCAATTCAAGTTGTCCTGCAGGCTCAGGGAGCATCAGTGTCAGCGCGAACTATCCATCGACATTTAAATGAAATGAAACGCTATGGCAGGAGACCCAGGAGGACCCCACTGCTGAGACAGAGACATAGAAAAGCAAGACTACAGTTTGCCAACATGAACTTGAGTAAGCCAAAATTCTTCTGGGCAAAGATCTTGTGGACAGATGAGACCAAGATAAAGCTTTTTGGTAAAGCACATCATTCTACTGTTTACCGCAAACGGAATGAAGCCTACAAAGAAAAGAACACAGTACCTACAGTGAAATATGGTGGAGGTTCACTGATGTTTTGGGGTTGTTTTGCTGCCTCTGGCACTGGGTGCCTTGAATGTGTGCAAGGCATCATGAAATCTGAAGATTACCAACTTATTTTGGGTCGCAGTGTAGAGCCCAGTGTCAGAAAGCTGGGTTTGCGTCGGAGATCTTGGATCTTCCAGCAGGACAGTGACCCCAAACATACGTCAAAAAGCACCCAGAAATGGATGGCAACAAAGCACTGGAGAGTTCTGAAGTGGCCAGCAATGAGTCCAGATCTCAATCCCATTGAACACCTGTGAAGATCTTAAAATTGCTTTTGGGAAGAGGTGCCCTTCCAATAAGAGAGACCTGGAGCAGTTTGCAAAGGAAGAGTGGTCCAAAATTCCGGGTGAGAGGTGTAAGAAGCTTATTGATGGTTATTGGAAGCGACTGATTTCAGTTACTTATTCCAAAGGGTGTGCAACCAAATATTAAGTAAAGGGTGCCAATGATTTTGTCCAGCCCATTTTTGGAGTTTTGTGTGACATTACGTCCAATTTGCTTTTTTTCCTCCCTTTTTTGGTTTTGTTCCAATACACACAAAGGGAATAAACATGTGTATAGCAAAACATGTGTTACTGCAATTCTTTTCTGTGAGAAATACTTCATTTTCTGGAAAATTTTTAGGGGTGCCAACATTTACGGCCATGACTGTATATCTATATCTATATCTATATCTATATCTATATCTATATCTATATCTATATCTATATCTATATCTATATCTATATCTATATCTATATCTATATCTATATCTATATCTACATCTACATCTACATCTACATCTACATCTATATCTATCTATCCACACACACACATGCACACACACAGTACGTTCCATTTATGGTTTGGTAATTGTATAATAAGAAAAATTATTATAGGTAACACAAGTGCGAAACAGGATACATTATGTCAGACTTGCAAAAGGAAAGGCATTTCTTTCTTCGCTTTGGTTTTATTATGATTGTTAGGGATGTATATTTCTTATATTTGAC
This sequence comes from Ptyas mucosa, assembly GCA_012654045.1. Lineage (NCBI taxonomy): Eukaryota > Metazoa > Chordata > Lepidosauria > Squamata > Colubridae > Ptyas > Ptyas mucosa. The sequence continues at coordinate 4,172,510 of WNWU01013629.1, read as the reverse complement.
TTATTATTTTTTCAGTTAAAAGTTTTTCAGTTAAAACCCAAATAATAACCAAGACCTTTTTGCGTATTTTATTTGGAATAATAGTAGCAAAGAAAAACTCTGAAAGGCCTTGACAATTCTGTTATTAGGACAACAATAAAGTAGCATTCCTGAAATCCTTCCGGTGTCTGTTTTATGACATGGCCTATTCCCTTTCCCCTTCTCTCCCACACACTCATTTTTTAAATATTTCATCAAGAATGTAGTGTTTTTTCAATCTAAGTGGAAAGTAGGTTGTGAGACTATATATCATGTACATATCTTCTGTAAAATACATTCAATTCATTTCTTAAAGACACATCAGAACAGAACTAATTTCAAAATTAGTTCTCCAGTTTGCTAAAAACCTATCCATTCACAATACAGTCTTTCACCAATTATAATTATTTAAAGATTCATTTATTGAAGCATATTTTAGTCAAGGTGTATGACTGCCATCCACTGATGTTTTGTTTTGAGCTAATGGAAATGAAAATGAGCTACAAATAGAATCAAAACATTTTCAAATTGCTTTGCTAATTCTTGGCTGGTAAAATCCATTTATTGAAACGCTCCTTTTGAGTGATACCAATTCTTATAGTTTTATATGATGTAAACCCCTCTTTTTATTAAAATCCATTGCAGTTAATATCTCTAGTTACAAGTTGCCCCTCTGCAAAAATAGGCGACGTATCTGAACACATATTTAAAAAGACCCACAGAATTTGAAGGCTACATAACTTGAGAAGAAAAGATGTCCATAAGGGCTAGAATGATGAAATCACCATTGTAAACCAAGCCCCTTCTACATATATTATGTCATTGCATGCATAATCCAAAGGGACACACCTTCATCAAAATGCCACAATTCCTTATTCAACAATATCCAAGAGAATGCAGATGCTGGTCAGAGTACCTCACAATATAGCGTATCTTCCATCAGATTTAAAAAAATATTCTCTGGCCCTACCAGAATTTAACATATTAATTTATGGATCTACATAGATGGAAGTGGTGCCATTATTAGTCTGCAATGTAACCAACATAATTTGAGCCTTATTCTTGTGCTAAACATTCTAGAGTAACATTTATCTGTCACAGAAAGCAGAGTACCTTTAAAAAAGATTCATAAATGTCTTAACTGGTAATAGTGAATTGTTTATTTATATTTTCATTTAAAAAAAAATATGCAACTCGTAATGGGCTCACATTATCACAAAGTAGGGATAGACATTTAAGAACCAAGGTTTTAATATAACAATGCCATCTAGTGGTTTTGAAGAAAGTAACCCAAAAAGCCTCCTCTTCCAATTACTGGAAAACGTTTAGAAATTAAAGAAAATATCTACTACTCTAGAATAAGTGCTTCCCCAACCTGGGTAAATCATCTCAAATTTTGTAAAAGTTGTTTTTCATTAGATGATGGCACACAAATTCATTACCTAATAATAACAGGGATAATCAGAATGTCAAGTTTAAGCTAGGTAGTATTGATCTAACAGATGACCCTCACTTTGTCAAGGACCTTGGTGTACTTATTTCTGTCGACCTATGTTCCAAAGTTCATTGTAACAGCATTCCTAAAAAAGCATTAAGAGTTGTAAATTTAATTTTGCAAAGCTTTTTTCCTGGAAACATTTTATTACTAATTAGAGCTTATAAAACATATGCTAGACCAATCTTAGAGCATTGTTCAGCTGTTTGGAATCCCTACCATATATCCGACATCAGTACAATTGAATGGGTTCAGTAGTATTTCATGAGAAAAGTTTTGCACTCTTCTGTACACAATAGAATTTAATATGCTACGCGGCTCAAAATTCTCATTTTGAATAATTTAGAACTTGTAGTCAGAGCTAGGTATTGCATACAAAATTATACGTAGTAATGTTTTACCTGTAAATGATTTTTTTTGTTTTAATCGCAATAATATGCGTGTAAACAACTGCTTTAAATTTAAGGTATATCATTCTAAACTGGACTGTAAAAAAATATGGTTTCTGTAATAGAATTGTCAAAGTCTGGAATGCTCTACCTGATCCAGTTGTCTCAAATTTTCATCATTTCCATGGACCTTAATTCATACTTAAGTGGTCAGTAGAGGGGGCAGGCATAAGTGCACTAACATGCCTATCGTCCCTGTCATTGTATTTTTCTTTTATTCTTTTCTTAAATATGATTTATTTAGTCATTTTTGTTTGACAAATTCTAATAAATAAATAAAATAAATAAATATTTAAATAAGAACTTACTGATAAGGGACAATAGGAGTTTCTGATAAGGGGGCTGGATTAGAAGACCTCCAAAGTGCCATCCAACTCTGTTATTCTGATAAGCATTTTCAGGTAATGAAAGAAAAGGTTTGGGAAGCAATACTCTAGAGGCAAGTCAGCCTGTGTGAATCTGTGCTGATTCGTTTTAATTGAAGATCTGAGATTTGAAAACAGTAGGATTTGATTGAACTTGTTTTTGAAATTTGACAGCAGACCTATTCAATTTAGACACTTTGTACTTCCCAATTTGTTTTTTTAAATATTCAATTTTATACTATAAAGGGAATCTATATATGTGTGTGTGTGTGTGTGTGTGTGTGTGTGTATTAACAAAATGGGATTAAAGTAGCTATGATAGTGATCTTTTGGACTCTGCTGATTTTCAGGCAGAGATGTTCAAACATTTAATCATCAAAATGTTTGAGACATTTGTCTGTACCTCTTTTAAGGCAGAGATAATAGACATGGGGTAACTTTACATGATTCCATAAAGATCATATTAAAACATTGTCCTGAACTAGAGCAGAACTTGGTATACTCCAGCCTAAATAATATCTTTTTCAAAAACTAATTTAAAAATGCAAAAGCATTTAAAAATAATGCGTTTGCATTTCCATTTACTTTTCTTGGTATGGCACTGGGGAATACCCATTGACTTGTCCTTATGATATGGTGCAACTTTATTTCTTTGGGATTTTGATGGATATCTATAGCTCATATAGCTGGTTCGAAAGATTGTTCCCCTGCTAGGAAAGACTTCTTCATCATGTGCTTTGTTGGAAGTGCCAAGTTAAATAGAGTTCGCTGGCAAAGAATGGCCTTTTTTCTGAGCAGGTTTCATATGGGTAACTTGTTGACTACATTGTATGTTAGTTAACAGAGAATTCAGAACCAGTGAGATGCAAAGTTACCAAGTCAGGAGGACCCTAGAAAAAGTGGCATTTGCCACTCTCCTAACACTGGTTCCATTCTTAAAAGCAGTACATATTTAGGCAGGCCTTGGATTGATCTAGCACCCATTCTTTTACCCATTGAGCACTTCTATCATTATGCAGAAGTTAAAATATGGTTTGACCAAGAATTCTGTTTGTGTCAGACTGCTGATATCTGAGTCAAAACTTTCAGTTGTGTTGTTAGGACAAACACACAAGTGTATTATTCCATCAATACAAGAGAGAACAAAAGCTACATTAAAGAAGTTGAAACTGAGAAAGTGATTGAATCCCGCTAACATTAGCCTTTCCAGCCAGAAGAGCTATAATGGGCAAAGGTAATATCCCTCATTGACTGGCTGCTTACATCAATATTGGAGAACAAATGATGTCATTCATCCCTCCATCATGTATGGAAGTGAAGTTGCAATGTTGAATATTGTCTGTATGAACTCTACAAGTAGCAGAAAGGCCATCAAATCTCCAAAGGGCTTAATAGAATCAGACTTAATTCACAGTGTTGAAGTAAATACCCATTTCTATTCACAAATTTGCTTCACAGAAGTAATTTGACTGAAGCTTTGTTAAATCTAAGCACCATTTTAAAGCATAGCACAGCCTAAGGGCAAGCCCAAAAAAACCAAAACAAAATTGAGCTATTTTGCTGCATATTAGCTTCTGATGAAAGAATGAAAATTAGTTTCTGTTGTTGGGCCGCATTGCTCTGAATATTTGTTTCATATTGGCAAATTTCAGGGCAGCTATCAAAGCAAATGTATTACAAAGGAATCCCAATTGCACAACCACTGTTCCTACTTGTAGCAGGAGTTCAGTACAAAATGTTCAACAGTGGAAAATGCTGAAAGGGCTTTTAAAAAGGCAAAATTCCAACTCTGTCTGTTGTAATTAGTCAGAGACAGTGTTGAAAATGATATTCAGATTCCTTTCACTAGAGAGGAAATAATTAAACTCAAGACAATGGTTGTATATTTCTAGTATACTGTAGAGTTCCTATTGCTACACTAGCTTTAGAAGATGGGAATATGGCAGAATATTGAGCTGGTTCTCTGTGCTCCACTAATGGTTCCAGTCAGTGCTGACAGGAAGGAGAGAGTCAGCCAATGTTCTGTCCTTTGTGAGGTGTTTGAGGACTCAATACTTTTCCCCCTCCTGTTTTAGTAGTACATAGATAAAGCCTTATCTTGTTCATTTTTTAAAGTACAAGATTTTCTCTTACAACAACTACACTAGATTGAACTACGTTCAGAACCTGAGTTTATGAATAACAAATGGACTTCTGTTTCATTTTTCACAGGACATTTCAGTAATCTTTGTTCACTTCAGATAATTACTGCTATTTTTGAAAAAGTTTTTCTACTTTCAACATGTGCATAGAATGAAATAGAAAAATAATCCAGTATTATTTTCCCCACCATAGGAATTTAAGGGGAAAAATGTGTTTTTTTCCCTTAAATATTGTTTTTTCCCCTTAAATATTGTTTTTTCCAAAATATTGTTAAATATATAAGAATCTTGCCAGAAAACAATGGCAATTTACTTACTGTCAACATCCACATTATAATTTTGAAAGAAGCATAAAGTACTATCTTCCTGTTTTGGACATAAATATAACAATTTGAATATGTTATTGATGTGTAACAAATATCAAAGGCTCTTATAATCCATAAATAAACCTCTTAATTTTCAGCATTATTAAAACCTTCATCGTAACCAGGAGATATTAAATAATTTTGACAGGATTTTAAAACCATGTGACATTTTCCTAAAGTACTTTTGTTAATTTTTTTCAACCATTCTAAATTATCAATGAAATATTAACATAAATAAAGCATATCCTTTCTGCAAATATATTTCCTTTTAAGCAGCTACATGACTGCATCCAAATTATTTGTTGCAGTGGTTTTCCTCATCCATATGAGAATATATGTGCTAAAGTAAATACCATCATGGAAACAATATTGTTCATTACCAGAATCATTTTTCAAGCATGGCATGCCTACAGAACTCATTAGCTTCAAATTGCCGATTGTATATATGCTGATTGCATTCATATGAGCAAATGCTCAAATATCAGGCCAATGTATCAAAATTTCTAGCTGGGGTCAGCTTACATGTGTCTTATGGAGCCAGTTTTCACAAGGTTAATTTTGAATGATAACACAATTGTTTCTAACACATAGTAGAAAAATATGTGGAAAGAAATTGTGTTGACTAACTTAACATCTGTTCCAAAATAAATTGCCTTCTTGCCTTTAATATAGGGATGAATAATTTGTGGCCTGAGTCCCATTTGCCTTCAGTTTAATTTCAAAAGGATTTTTCCCCCAAGTAGCCAATTACAAGCTCCCCCCAAGAGCAAATTATCACATAATCAGCAGTCTATTGCATAAGGTGAAAGAAATATTGTAAAAGTGGTACCAACTACTTTTAGCTCTGGTTCTGCCTATTGTTGTTGCAGCACCATATTTTATTAAAATGGAGCTCTTAACAGATTATTGCTGGAAAGAAATAGTCCTCAGGAGAAAAGGCGTTGCTTATCCTTTCTAGGAAGAGGAAATTTTTGTTTCTTTGCCCAAATATGTTGCAAAGAAAAGGTATAGACTGTCAAGCCTTCTATACTAGATCAAGTAATATGTGAACTTATATAGGAAATGATTCATGAGTTACATACAAACACTAGTAGCATCAGTTGTAAAGGTGTGTGGGAAGGACCTTGGGAGATGGGGGAAGAGATCTCCTTAAGGAATTGTGGAAAGAGCCCACCGTTGTATAATGGGGAGAGAAAAAAACTCAGAAAGGATCTCCCTTAACTTATAAAGTTGTAAAAAGAGATGGCAGGAGATTTGTAACTTTGAGATTTTTGAGACTTGTTAATGTAGCTTTACAATGAAATAGAATGAGGTAATCGGGTCATGTTGCTGTATCGATCTACCTGGAAAAACTGCCAGACAAGTATTTATTGTGCACTTACAACTCAGCATATTTCCAACACAGATCAAACAGCAGTTAATAATTATAACATAATAATACAGAATAAAACTCTCTACATTAAAAGTCTCATGATATAAAACAGTATCAACATCTTCACTTTCAAATTAACAGGTACAGCGCTGCGGTGGGGCAGTGGTTAGAATGCAGTACTGCAGGCTACTTCTGATGACTGCCAGCTGCCTGCAATTTGGCAGTTCAAATCTCACCAGGCTCAAAGTTGACTCAGCCTTCCATTCTTCTGAAATCAGTAAAATGGGGACCCAGGTTGTTGGGGGCAATATGCTGACTCTGTAAACCGCTTACAGAGGGCTGTAAAGCACTGTGAAGCTGTATATGAGTCTAAGTGCTATTGCTATTGCTACAGGTTTTTTAAAAAATCTTATAGGGCCATGAAGAAAATGTTAACACTTTTTAAACATAATACAATACGAAGTATAATTCTGATGGGAGTCAATTTCAAAGAATCAGAATCAGGTAAAGAATGGCTCTCTCTCATGATATAATTATTTTAATATAATCCCAAGAATCAGATCAGGTGAGTTCCTATGAATATTTCAAAAAACCAAGAATGATGTTTTCAACACTATCAACATATACTGGTATTTTTCCTGAATTCTCAACCATTGCCATGGTTGATGATAAAATGAGAATGGGGTAAAATACTGATGATTCAGAATGTATGAATTGCAGCATTCTGGACACAGACCAAGGGACAGGCTGAGGTCTTACTTGTCCTTGCCAGCAAGCTGCTATGGCAAATTAAGTGTGAGGATATACCAGGGCATGAACTAACTGCTTAGCCATCTCAGTAGTTATGAACAGATGGATCTTGGCAACATTCTTTAAACAGATATTGCAGATTTTAACAAGTTTTTGCATGAAAGATTTTAAAGACAGCTGTTATCAATTTAGACTCCTAGGTTTCTCGCAACCAGTGAGACTCACAGCTGGCAGCCTTGAAAACCAAAGTGAGAAACAGGAATAGGTGAAATGAGATGATCATGATGGAATACAATATCTCTGTTTCTTTTGTGATTTATGTAAATCAGTAGGGGAACATTCAGTAAAAACTATCCAGATAGTTTGAAAGAGGTGCTGATACTATATAATTCAAAATAACATAATCATGCAAACTAGGAAAAAGAAATTAGAGATCCTAGCAAAAGAATATATAAAAGAATAAAGCGGGACCCACCATTGAGCCCCAAGGAAGTGCTAATGATAATGAAAAAGACCAAGAAATGGAACCATTCCACAAAACTGAGAATGTCCTGTGTGATATAAAATATTGAGACCACTTAAATGTCATACATGCAGGGCCAAGGGAACTTAACTGAGGTAATAATATCTGAGAAGTCATCTTTAACTAGTACTCAACAGGACTCAGTACTGTCAAGATACCTGTTCTCTGTTTAATGTATGTAGCTTCTTCTTCTCAATGTTACTATATTTCATTTAGCATCCATTCAAGTTTCTATCTGTCTCCCAACTTTCTTTAGTCATTTTTGCTTCTTATTGCCTCATCTGAGAGCTATCCTTATAGTCTCTTGTACCCAGGGGTGGGTTCTAATTTTTTTTACTACAGATTCTGTGGGTGTGGCTTATTTTGTGGGTGTGGCTTGATGGTCATGTGACAATTCTTTAGGATTTAGCAGAGGTACTGGTCTACCAGGCTTTTAACTGCTTGCAAAGTTATACCGCTCTACTCATTTGTTTTTGGAGGCACTGGTCTACCCATTTATTTTTGCAGCCATCAGTCTACTCATTTGTTTTTGGAGGCACTGATCTACTCATTTATTTTTGCAGGCACCGGTCTACTCATTTGTTTTTGGAGGCACCGGTCTACCACCAAACTGCCTTTTAACACTGATCAGCTGTAGGGCGGCAAGAGTTTAAACAGTTTTTTTCCTTATAGCCCATCAGCTGGGACTCAGGAGACAGAAATAGATTGGGGGTGGGGCCAAATAAAAGGTAAGAATAACGGGGGGGGGGACAGAACCGGTTCGGTGATGTCATATCGTCACCGCTACCAGCTCGGCGGAACCAGGAGGAACCCACCACTGCTTGTACCAGATATTTTGTTTGAACTTCCACATTGCTATCTTCTGCCAGTGGCCAGTCCTTCTTAAAGATACCCATGCCCTCAAAACCTTATTTATCTATTTTTCTGGAGAAGGCATTTTTGTGTGTGTGTTGCTTCTAAATTATGGCTGCATTTCACATCTATGAAGGCAGCATGAACGCACTTTCCATTTTCAGAAAGATAGTAAAGCTCTCTCTCTTTAACGTTTAACTAATAATAATGTTAGTAATAATATTTTTTTTAAACAATACTTCTTTTTAATCATCTGTATTGTAGTTAAATTGTTAACTGCCAAGGGTAATATGGCAGAAGAGGAAGTTCAAATGGAATTAATATGAACCAATAAGTAAGGTATACGGTATAAACTATATTCATAAAATGTATCATTTGACTGATTTGCTATGAGCAAAAATTGCAATTGCATAATCAAAATCCAATTCAAAATGTGACAACCAACAACCAATAGAATTAAGGAATGGGATTCTGAAATTTGTTGCTTCACTTCTAAATATCTAGAAGAATTTTGATGAATGGAGTCCTTAATATGAGATTTTCTTTTTTCTTGGTTTTGAGTATTCTGGAAACTAAATGTATTTTCTTGCAAAGCCTTCCAACTGTGAATGTTTTATTATTTTGTAGTCATTGCTTACCTAATTGCCTCTTGGAATTAACTCTTTGAACATAGATATTTTTATTTCCCCAACTAATTATCTTATGTCCACATGGTCTCTAAGAATAAAGTATGCTATAATTTACGCACCCCAAAACTGTGCATTTTAATTGGACCTTTAATAGCATGGGAAACATTAACATGTCTAAAAATCAATATGACAGTGATGTCAGCATTCACTGAATACTAGGTAGCATCTGTATTAAAGATCCTGCATATTATTGCTTAAGATAGCGTTCATTTATGTTTTAAATAACTACAAAGCATGTGATTTTTTTTTTAGTAGATGAGAAATTATAACAGAACTACTTCTGTCGCCTTTATTGTAAATGACATTGGTGTGCTTCCTCCAAGACCTTGGAAGAAGCTTGGATGGATCAGCTTATTTAGCTATGTAATATGACTCTGTCCTTGAACACAACAAGCTGTCTTATAAGAAGCCAGTTTATTGTCTATCAGCTCAATATTGTTGATGCTGTCTGACAGTGACAATGGAAGGCATACTTTGTTTTCTATTGATCAGCATTTGTGGCAGATACGATCTAAACTAATTAGCGGTCAGTTGTTGAAGATAGGGCTTGATTGATAAAAGCTTGAAAGTTATCAAAAGTTCAAATGCAGAAATCTAAAATATTGTTTGCATTCACAGGGTGGGGGTGGCAGGGGTCCAAAAAGATAAACTAGTTTATTTAGCAAAACATATTCCTAGGTACAGAAAGGAACCTTTCTCACTACAGTTGTTAAATTAGTAACAAGGTTAAGTGCAAAGGTCATATGTATATGTATATATATGTATGTGTGTATATGTATGTATGTGTGTGTGTATGTATGTGTGTGTGTGTGAAGAACATCATAACTCACTTTTTTCAGAGCTGTTGTAACTTTGAATGGTTACTAAATAAACTGTTGTAAATAAAAAGGGATGCAGTGGCTCAGTGGCTAAGACACTGAGCTTGTCGATTGAAAGGTCGGCAGGTCAGCGGTTCGAATCCTTAGCGCCGCGTAATGGAGTGAGCTCCCATTATTTGTCCAGCTTCTGCCAACCTAGCAGTTTGAAAGCAAGTAAAAAAGCAAATAGAAAAATAGGGACCACCTTTGGTGGGAAAGTAACAGCATTCCGTGCACCTTTGGCATTTAGTCATGCTGGCCACATGACCATGGAGATGTCTTCGGACAGCGCTGGCTCTTCGGCTTTGAAACGGAGATGAGCACTGCCCCTAGAGTCAGGAATGACTAGCACATATGTGCGAGGGGAACCTTTACCTTTACCTTTAAGTTAAGGACTACTGTACATGCATATTTTGAATGAATGTGGAAATAAGGAACATCATTGCCAAAAATTAATAGGGTAGGCAAAATTATATGAAATTAATTAATTAAACACAGGGAACATCGACCCTTTTAGATTATTTGAAGGAGGAAAAAAAAACCAGACTCAAAATTTTGAAAAAAGAATAAGGTTGTCTAGTTTTTTTAATCCTAAAAGTGAATTATGGCTATCCCTTTTCTTTATTTTGTTTTCTATTTGGAAGAAAAATGACAGCAGTACTGAACAAAATGAAAGAAATTACATCCTCTGAACACTCAATATCTGAACTAAATGAAATAATTGAATACTATCATGAAATGAATAGTGTGCCTTCTTTTCTGATGCTGCACAATATATTTTTGTGTTTCCTTTCCATTGTGATAGCAATTGGGAAATGTTTGCCCGGGACATGCTTGTTTAAGATTCCTAATAATTTATTATGCCAGATTTGATAAATGGCTGATCAAATCACTCGTGTTGTTTATCGTGGCACTACTGAAGCAGGATACCATGCTCGTTTAATTTGAAACAACCAGACACATTGATTTGGACAATAATTGTTAACAAGCAAATGCTTTAGGCTGTGTGACATTTACATGTATTCAGCCATTAAAAAAAATATTAATAATTGTTGAATGAGCACCCATTTATCCTAGACTCTAGGAATGGACATAGAAATGCAACAATAAACATTCCAGAATTCTTAGTACTAATCTATTGGTATGTTATTGCATCAAACTTACTGATATTAAATTGCATCAACATGCTGTATAATTTTCTGTATATTGTACTAGCAACCAGGGACATCTAGTTGGGTCAAAATTGGCAAGATGGTGAATGGAACATTGTGATGTGAACCCGCTCCTTAAAAATAGCCAACACAGTGCTAGGTTGCATAAACAGAGGATAGAATCACGATCATGTGAAGTGTTAATACCACTTTGTAATGCTTTGGTAAGACCACACTTGGAATACTACAGTACAGTTTTGGTCGCTACGATGTAAAAAAAATGCTGAGACTCTAGATAGAGAAGAACAACAAAGACGGGTAGAAGACTTGAAGCTAAAACTTATGAAGAACAGTTGCAAGAATTGGGTATGTCTGGTTTAATGAAAAGAAGGACTGGGGGTGTGTGTGTGTGGGGGGAGATTATAACAATGTTTAAATATCTAAGGGCTGCCACAAAGAAGAGGGGGTCAACTAATTCTCCAAAGCACCTGAAGCAGGAAAAGAAGCAATGGATGGAAACTAATCAAGGAGAGATCCGACCTAGAATTAAAGAGAAATTCCTGACAGTTAGAACAATTAATCAATGGAACATCTTGTCTCCAGAAGTTGTGGGTATTCCAACACTGGAAGTTTTCAAGAAAAGATTGTACAACCATTTGTCTGAAATGGTATAGGGTTTCCTGCTTGAGAAGGGGCTTGGATTAGAAGATCTCCAAGGTCCCTTCAAATTCTTTTATTTTGTTACAATTCTGGACATATAGAAGGGGAAAAGTTTGCATTGTGATGCTTTATCTGTTACATTGCTCATACCTCACCTCTGTAGGTGCCATTCTTAGGTATATTGCAATATACTTATTATTTGAAATATATTTCGTTTAATATGTGAGAATTTAATCATTTATATCAGTTGTCTTAATCTTTGAGTATGGAATGATTGGAAATATGGTCCACAGACTGCATTTGGTCTCTTAATACCTTAATTACATCCTCATCACATTGGACCAGAAAAAATGGACAAGAAAATATTTTGATTTTCATCTATATATTTTTTTCCTTCAAAAATAAGGGTGGAAGTGGGAGTGCTCCAGTTTCTAATTTTAACATTCCCCCACTGCGCCAAATTTCTATAATCAAATTTAACTGCTTTGCTGCTGTGATTTTTGGAAATTTTGAATAATTTTTAAAGGGGAACTGGGGGTGACATTGTATTGCAGAGGGATCCTTCTCCCACTACTACCCATTCCCCCTCCCCCCCAATTACCAACTAGTCAATCCACAAACCCATATCATTCCTTTTCTGATATATTACGTATGGCTTTCCAGCTTGCTAAAAACTGGTTATATCTGTTACCTCTCAGAAACCTCCCCACCTGTCAGACGAAAGCTCCAATTTTCCCTATAGTACTTTAAAGCCTCTTCAAATCTAATTTGGAAAGGATGGTTAAACCTCAATCTCTCCTCTTCCTTTTCATGCTGCATGCTTTTTCTCATCCTTTGTACAGGAATAACTATAGATTTGCTATGACATAAATAAAGCACATTTGAAGAGGAAAAAAATTCAAAGCTACTTTCTGGATGATTACTGTACTTGTGCACCAGATTCAGTAGGAGGTTTTGGTTTCTTTGTTAGAATTATTTCCTCAGAAACAGCAACTACTGCAGTTCTACTATTTCTGCATTTATAGCACTTAATTTTAAGTTCATTTGAAAATCTTGGCCTAACCCATTGCTGCAAATGACTTCTCTGGATCAGATAATTAAGCCAACAAAAACTTAGTCATGACATAGGAGTTAGTTATCTGAGGGACCATTGTTTGCTGTCTATCCAGTATGATGTAGCAGACTTGGTCTGGAACTCATCAATTAAACTATGCCATGTTGTGGGACAAAAATACAACAACTCTAGAATGATATTTTTCAGAAATTCATATACCCCGCTTCCTTATTAAAGCAAATCTTTAAAACCTGTCTCTCCCATCAACCTTGGGATAGAATAGAGCAGTGGTGAAACTAAAAAATTTCCCCTACCTGTTCTGTAGGCATGGCTTGTTGGGGGGGGCATGTGACTGGGTGGGCATGGCTAACTCGACATCACTCACATCGAAGGACTCCTCACTGGCCCTTCCCCTCACAGCCCCTCCTTGTCACGAATGGCAGGAAAATGGGGAGGGGAATATTCCTGCCTACCATCCTTCCCTCAGTCTGTGCTGAGATTGAGGAATGGATGACAGGCAGGAAAATCCTTTCCCCCATTTTCCTGCCTTTTATGAAAACAGCTCCATTCCAACTCCTCCCCCCCTCCCTTGGGACTATCTTAAAAGGGACAGGCTGCAGCAGCTCTGTTCTGAATGGAGAAAAGTTAGCATTCTCTCTGCTACATTTAACACTGAATAGAGAGAATGTTAACTTTTCACCCTCCATTCAGAATGGAGCTGCTGCTCCCTTTATGGTTCCCTCCCAGCCCCCTCCCTCCTGGGGACTACCTTAAAGGGGAAAAGGCTGCAGCAGCTCCATTCTGAATGGACGGAGAAAAGTTAGCATGCTCTCTGCTGCATTTAACATTGAATTCTGTGGAATATTGAGCAGCTGGAAGAAGTGAGTGGCGACCGGCCAGGCGTGGGTGGGGCCAACAAGAGGTGATTACTACCAGTTCAGTGAATTGATGCCAATAATCCCTAGCAGTTCACCCAAACCAGTCTTAACCAGTAGGATTTCACCCCTGGAGTAGAGCAACTATCGGGATGATTGGTCTGTTGAAATTAATGGTATTTTCCAAATATCTGTTTTTTTATTTTACTTTGATAGAATTTTTATACTCTTTTTATCATTATCTTGAAGTTATATTGTATACCATCCAGAGCTGCAATAGAGTTGGGTGACCTATAAATTCACAAATTATCACAAATATTTAACAAACTTCCTTTGTCTTTTATTTTATTTATTTATTTATTTATTTAGATTTATATACTGCCCTTCTCCCCAAGGGGACTCAGGGCGGTGAACAGCCAAAAGTAAAAAACATACATACAAAATTTAAAAGCCAAATAAAACCAAATTAAACAATGGCCCCAATTATTTAAAATCCCAATTATAAAATATTAAAACCCCAAATATTAAAATATTTACAATTTAAAATTTTTAAATTATTTTTACAAAAGAAGGGAAAAAGGGAAAAATTAGCCAGGCCCGCCTGGTGGAACAGGAAAGTTTTTAGCTCACGGCGGAAGGCACAAAGATCCGGGATCCTCCGTAACTCCGGGGGGAGCTTGTTCCAGATAGTGGGTGCCCCCACAGAGAAGGCTCTCCCCCTGGGGGCCGCCAAGTGACATTGTTTGGCCGACGGCACCCGGAGGAGCCCCTCTCTATGGGAGCGTACCGGTCGGTGGGAGGCTATTGGTGGTAGTAGGCCATCCCGCAAGTACCCGGGTCCTAAGCCATGGAGCGCTTTAAAGGTGGTAACCAACACCTTGAAGCGCACCCGGAAGACCACCGGAAAGTGCAGCTCACGCAGGAGAGAAGTAACATGGGAGCGCCACGTCGCTCCCATCACCACCCGCGTGGCCGCACTCTGTGCCAGTTGGAGCCTCCGGGCGCTCCTCAAGGGGAGCCCCATGTAGAGAGCATTACAATAGTCCAAGCGAGAGGTGACGAGGGCGTGAGTGACCTGGCTGATCAATACAAATGTCTAGAAAGGTTCTGTAGTGGTTACCCAGAGGCAGATATTCTCTGTGATGACATATTTATTCTGAAATTTCATTACCACTGAAAATCATCTAAAGATGGGTTTTTTTCAAATCAAGATTGGCTTGTGACATTATTTATTCAATTTTTATTATTGCCCATCTCATACTCTGGATGGAAAACTATCATTAATTAAAACAGCTAAAACAATACAAAAAGAAATCAAATACAATTAGCAGGCAACCAATACTCCTGACACTAATCTTTTGGTGTAAACATAATGAGTAAATGGGGCTCTTTGCACACTCATAAACCAGTGGTGGGTTGCTCCCGGTTCTGTCCGGTTCTTGCGAACCAGTAGTAAAAGGGGTGGGAGGCTCTGCCCACCCACCTGGACATCATAATGGACGATCTGCACATGTGTGTGTGCTCCCATTGCGAACCGGTAGTAAAGATAAGTAGAACCCTCCCCTGTCATAAACTCAGGCCCAAGGACTTAGCTAGGTATTCAAAGCTTTCTGAAAGTCCAGCAAGGTCAGGACTATACTAAGCTCTGGAGGGAGAAAGTTCTAGAAAGCAGGGACTATGAAGAGGAAGTGCCTCTCCTGGGCCCCACTAGCAACATTCCTTGGCTGATGAGACCTGAAACATGCCTATCCTGCCTCATCAAACTTGAAGATGGAAAGGTAGAAGGGAGAAGATGGTTCTTCAGGTAACCTAGTCTTAAGCCATGAATGGCCTTAAAGGTGGCAACTTTGAATTGTACCCAGAAATATACTGGGAACCAATTCACACCCCAAAGCAGTGGGGTTACATGTGCCAAATAGCCAAAACTGTTTACAATCAAAGTCACAGGTAGTACCTGCTCTTGCACCAAGGGAACTCATCTATATAATTATATGGACGCATCCATATAATATTCTTAACAGTATGAAAGTAATTTTCTATCTCAGAGCTGAAGCCTACACCTTGGTATTCCTGGATAGTTTTCCATCCAAATATTTAAAAGGTCCAATTCTTTTTATCTTCCCGAACCAAAGTTGATCAGCTGCTACCTGAACTTTTTATTATATCTTTTATTTACCTCGTGAAAATCTTTTTTTTCCCACTGAGATCTTCTTTGTACAAATATTGGATGACTTCTGTTGGCTGAATTTATCTCTCTTTTACATACTTTTTTGATAAATACATTTTGTAAAATATTGTTTTAATTTATTATTTTACTAGTGTATTTTAATTTTTTATTATAATTTTATTGCATTCTACACAGTAGGCTTTGATGCTCAAATACAAGCATCTTGGGAAAAATTTATGTTTATTGCCATGGCCATTTTTGAAAAGATGAATTCTCATCAATAATGCTGATATTCTATGAAGTTATTTTTATAACTGCAATGTACATTAATGTTGATAGCTGGATATTATGAGATAATACAAAAACACAATTTATTTTTTGGTAACTACTTGCTAAAATATATTTCTGTGATATATATACTATAAATACATATAATTTTTAAAAAGTCCAACCTAAAATAAGAAATATGCAGTCCTATATTTAAATCATTAGTATATTTATAACTGAATCTTGTTTAGTCATATTGAATTGCCACTGAAATCCATTACTCTGTTTTCATTGGAGCTTAAATGTGACTAACTTAGCCTGGATCCAATGAAGGGGGAAAAAATGTGGAATTACGTGAAAATCAGAGTGATACAAGATACTCTTAATTTGTTGTGGGGAAAAAAGTATTTTAGTTTCACTTTTCCCTGACAAACAGTTAGGTGAATATTTACCAGTTGTTTGAATCATGTATATTTATTCTAGTCCTGTTTCCCTCTCATTTTATATACAAGGATTCTACAATTCTTGTCCGTAATATATAATTCTGTATATAATATGACAGTTCTAATGTACCTTTAAGGTCAAGCATACACAATTTTTGACATTTTCTAAATTGCTTCCAGGAAGTATTTCTGTGATATTATCATGGTTTAGAAAATACCAATCTTTTTTGGAGATCTTTTGAAATATATTTGAAATTGGCCATCATGTTGTGCTTTCACATGTTTTTCCATTTTCAGCACCAGGCTGAGTTTTGTTAATTCATTCAGTTTATCTTCATAGGATTTAACCACTGGTGGGATTCAAGTAATTTAACAACGGGTTCTCTGCCCTAATGATTTCTTCCAACAACCAGTTTGCAAAACTGCTCAGAAAGTTAATAACCGGTTCTCCTGAAGTGGTGCGAACTGGCTGAATCCCACCACTGGATTTAACTCCCCAGTTTTCCTTTCACCAAGATTACTTTGTACTTTCACTAAAGTTGGTGGTGGGCTGACTTTTTCCCACTGCTCTCTGTATTACACTCAGAGAAAGAAGAGCTTTCCACCTGTCTTCCAACTAACCAGTCCTTTGTCAGCTGCATTTCCTGGGGAGACAAAGGGAAAAGTTGAAAGTTCTTTTACCTTCCCAAAGAATTGTTCAAGAGCACATTGGCTATTATGCAAATCATTACCTAAACTATTGATGCTAAATTGTGACACCACAAAATCTCACAAGTCTGATTCACCTCTTTACTAAAGATGGTGACTAACTTCTTAAAGGGTTGTCATCTTTCCCCCAGAAATGTCAGCAATGTAGAAAGTTCCTTTACTCCTTTCTGCTGCCTATCCAAATTGTTCTATCTCCATCTTTTCTCTTGACCTATTTGAATTTTTATTCCACTTGAATCTCTTCCCAAACATTCTTGCTATTTCTCTGATTTCGTTAAACAATAGCTATCCCCCTCTTTAACTGTTCTTAATAACTTAGAGAAGTTCTCATATGATAACACTACTGAGCTGTCAGGAAGTACAATGTTCCTGTGATAACCTTGGTCTGTTTATTAAAGAATGAAAGCAAATCCTGATCAGTTGTTAGCTCCATTTACATGTGAAAATGTGGAAGTTATTAGTGAGATTTTATGATAGATAATCACAAATTCTTTATTTAGCATTGAAGTCCCATGGGGTTTGATAGCAAACATTTGCTTGAACATGTCTTCCTAGATCAACATGCCAATATC
Organism: Ptyas mucosa; assembly: GCA_012654045.1. Taxonomy (NCBI): domain Eukaryota; kingdom Metazoa; phylum Chordata; class Lepidosauria; order Squamata; family Colubridae; genus Ptyas; species Ptyas mucosa. The sequence continues at coordinate 4,154,737 of WNWU01013629.1, read as the reverse complement.
TTAAGAGCTGCCAAGGTTTTTTTTCGGGCATCATTTTTTACAGAAAGGGAAGGTAGATAGGTTGACATGTAATGTTATCCATTCCACAGCTGAGTAGATAAGCCCAGGATGACTGCTTCAAGTAGAAGTAAATTTATTTGGCAGCAAAAACAAATGCACAGTTCACTTGTTAAGGTATGCTGTGAGGTTAGGAAATTAAGATTGGTCGTATTTAAAGGAACAAGAGCTTTGATTGTGAAGTTTTGGATGATGTGCAGTAAGTTAGATATATAAATTGAGATATTTCTGCCCTGGGAAATCCTGGAGAAGGTAATCCATTCCTTGTCCTGTGGAATATGTGACCTTAGATCAGTGTTGAAATCCAAATTTATTACTATTGGTTCTGTGGGTGTGGCTTTGTGGGCATGGTATGGCTTTGTGGGCATGGCAGGGGAAGGGTACTGCAAAATCTCCATTCCCACCCCACTCTGGGACCAGCCCGAGGTGGTATTTGCCAGTTCTCTGAACTACTCAAAATTTCCGCTACCGGTTCTCCAGAACCTGTCAGAACCTGCTGGATTTCACTCCTGCCTTAGATGTAGCAGTCTTTGGATCCCTTATTTTGAAGGAATTCTGTTTTATGTTTGTTTCCTGGTGTTGGCTGACTTCCTGAAGATACACATTTAATCAATTGCAGCCTGAGTGTCTTTAGGCTGCATTAAAAGGCCTTTGTCTGTGTGTAGAAGTGGTGGGATCCTACCAGTTTAACAACGGGTTCACTGAGCGCGTGTGCACATTTTGCTGAAAATTAAACTTCCGCATTGCTAAGAGCAAGGAAAACAGCTGAGGAGTGGCAATCCACTCTGCCGTCCTAATCAGCTGGGCTTCAGAAGCAGAAATAAAGGTGAGCATAACACAGGGGCAGACAGGCTGGCCCATTTCAAAGAAAGAGAGAACGTTTGTTCACAGCTGAAAGTCTGAGCTAACAATTTACCTAAACTGGTCCGAATCCCAACACTGTTGTGTAGGGTTTATGTATCTTGCATTTTACTTAGATTTTGAGTTGGGAGAGTTTGGGCATTTATATAAGCAGGGAAAATCAAGTCTGCCTGCTTTTTGAGAAGACATATGAGGCTGACGAGAAGCAATAAGTTCAAGTACTTCTATTATAAAGTTGCCTAATCTAGAAAGAGATGTAATGCCAGAGTTAAAAGTTTTGTTGACTGGAAGACTATATTTCTGGAAAAGATGTTAGGCAGGCAAATTTCCACCCAGAATAGCAAACTATGCCTCCTTTTGTTCTTCATACAGTGACATCTAAGGATATACTATGATTTTTCTGCTCCTCGTCTACTTAATTGACCATTCTCTTGTAGTTCAACAATCATAATTTTTATATGAATAATATAATTTTTTGCTCCTAAATTTTGAGTGTAATTTTTTTAAAAAACAAACAAACAAAGGCTATTACATCATTTTTGGGATGGGCATTCCATGGATTCCTTTCAGAGGACATACATTGAAAGCTTTAAATAGTTTTATGAAGAATTAAATTTGTTTTTAATACTTATGAATTAACCTTTCCCATTATCAGGCTTAGGAAATTGCAATATGTTAAAATAATTGTATTTATTTTAATTGTATTGCTCCATGTATGCAGTGATTTTGCATACATGGGGATCAAATCGATGAGTTTAAACCATTAGCCTCTGATAATGAATGCTTGATAGAAAGTCTTTACTTTGCTCTGATAAGGGAATGATTATCTGGATAACCTTATAATACAATTACAACATGTAAAAACTGAATGTGGTAAAGAATATATCTTTCTGTAGCTTCCATTAGTGATGCATATGTTTCATTTCATCCCTAGGAGATATTAAAGAACTCTTTCAAAAATGGTTTTGCAACAGTTGTTTAACCCCATTACTTGCAGAAATGGGGTCATATGCGTTTTCTTCTGTACCTGGTAACAGATCTTTCTTTACAATCCCCAAACTAAAAACTAGCAGCAAAACGTAATAATTTGTTTGGCTATGGCGTCACATTTGTTAGAACCCACACATTGTAGCTTCTTTAACGTGATGATTAAAAATAAGCCATGCATTTTTCGAGCATGAAAAGTCGATCAGTGAACTTTTAAATGTTTTTTGAAGACTAAACTAAACCCCATCTAAAGTGATTATCTTTTTCTGTTAGCACCTTAGAAAGTTTCAATCAGCATTAATATGAGCATATACTATTTACAAATAAAACATTATATTAATAATTAATGACTGAATTTTACAGCATGAATTGCCTTGTGATCCATTACATAGTGTGGAACAAACTGATTATAGAAAAAAAAAACCATTTTTAGAAATATGATTTCTTTAGCCATATAAATTATCTGTAATAAACTTTTGTAAATAAAACATTACCAGTGGAAGAGGTAATCATCTTCAAGTTTTTGGATGAAGCATGTTCTTTCTGTTCTTTTTGCTGACATTTATATCCAAATTATCTCTTCCTTTTTATTTCTAATCTCGATGCTTATCACAACGCATTGTAAGCTGCCCTGAGTCTCCGGAGAAGGGCGGCATATAAATCAATTAAAAAAAAAAGATACTTCATGGACCAATAATATACAGAAATTGTACCATCTGCTGACAAAGGCTATTAGAATAGGACATTATTTGGACTTCATTTTTTTCATTATTGGTTGGTAACAAGGTGAAATATAATGGAAGAATTATTTATTTATTTATTTATTTATTTATTTATTTATTTATTTTATTTATTTATTTATTATTTGATTTATATGCCGCCCTTCTCCGGAGACTCAGGGCAGCTTACAGTGCGTTAAGCAAAAGCCTTCATACTTTTTGTATATTTATACAAAGTCAGCTTATTGCCCCCACAATCTGGGTCCTCATTTTACCCACCTTAGAAAGGATGGAAGGCTGAGTCAACCTTGAGCCTGGTGGGATTCGAACTTGCAGTAATTGCAAGCAGCAGATGTTAATAGATGTTAATAACAGGGTGCTTTAAACCACTGTACTACAGGCTCTGTATTTCTTCTATTTCTTAGAATATAGGGATATTGATGTTATCTAAGGCATAATATTTTGAAAGAAATTGATCTAATATTTCAAAGTTCTCTAATTTTCTTACATACCCAAAGCAACTTATGTATCTTTTTTTAAAATACCCAGAACCAGAAATATTATTTAATAGGAAGACAAGGTCTTTAAAAACTCAGATGTTAAAAAAAGATCAAAATATCTACATTAACTCTTTCAATTTCTCTGTACTCAATATATAACCCTCTGCAAAATTTAGTCATTGTTGCTTCTTTTTTAAAACACACAAACACATCTATCAGCATACATTTTGCTATTCATGAAATGGAATTGTTTAAGAAATAGAAGTATCAGTAGTGACAAAAGTGCACATGTATTTGGAGTAGAATAATCCAGATACACATGAGATGACTGCAAAGAATTAGATACACATGAGATGATATTAGTGATACCACTGTGATTTTCCAGTGGTGAGTCTGGTTTATACAGACCAGAAATGGATCATAGCTTGGGGGGAGGGCATTGGATCATAGCTTTAGGGGACATAATCACCTAGCATGATTTTTACATAGCATGATTTTCCACCTCCCCATTCTTCCAGGCAAATTTAAGGCAGGATATATCTTCACTTCTGCCTGCCTCAGAATGTTGAGAATAAAGGATTTTATGAGCCAATTTGTACAATTTAGCTGGCTAATAAAATACTGCTGAAAATGAGATTCAAACTACATCCCACAGTTCCCACCCATAAATTATCAGAGCGCCTGTAGTTAAAAAAACAACTCCCATTTCATACATGCATAATAACACAAATTATCAGCCTACCTTTCTTTTTCCCATGCCCCAGGGCCTCACTCCTTTCCGCCGAGTCCCCATCATGGATTGTACACTTTGGAAGAGCTCTGTAGAAACATTAATGCCACTGCAGCTGGAGGACCAGTTATGGGACTGTCCAGTTAAAAGCTAAAGCTGATCCAAAATGCAATGCCATGAGCAGTGATGGGCAAGCCTTACTATGCCCAAGTAATATCATTATTGTATATGCCACATTTATTGCTAGTTGATTCCTGGGTACATTTCAAGGTGCTGATTATTAGCTATAAAGTTCTACTTGGCATAGGGTTTACCTATCTGGAGGGCTACCTTTTTCCCATACTGTCCTCCCATTCTGTGCATTTTGGCAGGTTCACATGGTCTGAGTCTCTTCAATTAAGCTATGTCATTTAATGGGCCTCTCTATTGCAGTATCTTCCTTTAGAAACAATATCTCCAGAGATTCAAACGGCTCCCACATTAAAAGTTATTTAAAAACCTACCTTTTTTAAATAAAGCTTCAGCTGGCTAGGTAGAAAGTTGTTCAGAAAGTTATGACGGATATGGATGGAGGGTTTTCCATCCATGCATCCATCCATGCATTATCAATCTTTGCCTGGATGATGCAAATTATATAAGGTCCATCATTTGTGCAATAACATTGTGAAACATATGACACTGTGGTTTCTATTGGATGTCTGCAATAATTTGGAGCAAAAAATAGTGGAAGGCTTTTGTAGAAGACTATAGAGGCTTATTACAATAACTTTTTTATCATTTACAGGTACTCAGAACCTTAGTAATCTAAATAATTGATTCAGCATCTTACTAATGAAGTAGAAAATGAAAGCATTGAAGTTGCGTATAGAGTGAGCTGTAAAGGTTATAACTAAGCCAGCATGGTAAAAGAAAATGTTGGAAACCACATTTTAAGTTCTTTCCAGTCTCTTTCCAATTGTATTTATTTAATTGAATTACCAAAATTTATATGCTGCCTTTTGTTCCAATTTTAACAACTTATGTCATAAGTCAGGGGTAGGTTTCACTTACCTTTGCTACCGGTTTGCAACGTGAGTGTGAGTGCGCTCGCTTCGTTTATGTGTGGCGCTTTTGCGCATGCGCAGAGCATCCGTAATGACGTCCAGGTGGGTGGGTGGAGCCTCCCGCCACCGTTACTACTGGTTCGCAAGATCTGGACCAAACCAGTAGCAACCCACAAATTGACAATCCATTCATAAAGCCAACAAATTAAAAACAAAAGAAAACTACTGAAAGCTACAAGAAATCCATAACTGCAATCCAGTTATGCTACCTTAAAGAGGACTGTTTTCATCAGCTATCAAAATCATTAGCATAGGTCACACCTAACCCTTGAGGTCAGCTGTTCCAGAGAAAGGGAACTAAAACAGAGAAAGACAGTCTCTGGCTATCACACCCTCTTTTTTTCAGGATGGGTACTCAGAATATCCTTAACTTCCTCCCTTGCCCCAATTAGATCGAGGAGACAAATAGTTTATATAACAAGAAGGCCCAAAAGACACTCTGGCCAGAAAGGGGTTCACAAACATTTTCACTTGCATACAGAAGGCTGTTGGCAAATAGTGCAGCTTCTGCAGAATGTATTCTGGTAAACCAGTTAATATTGGTCAGGAAGTGCTGCCAAGGTTCTGTGCTAGTTGTGCTAGCTTCTAAGACAGGTGTGTCAAACTTATGGTGTCACGTTGTCGTCATGTGACGTATTGTGATTTCCTCCTGTTCATTAAAATGGGGGTGGGCATGGCCAGCCCATGACGCATCCGGTCCATGTTCCGTGAGTTTGATACCCCTGTTCTAAGATGTTTTTAAGGATAACTCCACATACATCTAATAGAGGGATGGAAGTAACATAGCAGGTAATGTACTCAGTGACACTTTGTTCAGGAAAGAGACCAAATGGCAATATTAGAGCAAATGTTGTTTGAAAAGAGCAAAATTATTAGGATTTTTATTCAATGGACATCTCTCCCTCCCTCCCTCCCTCCCTCCCTCCCTCCCTCTCTCTCTCTGAACAGACAAGGAGAATGTCTGTTCACCTGGAGTACTTATAACATAATAAAGATGGGATAAAAATCAATCAATCAAGTAAAAGTAAACCTGAACTCTTATTTGTGCTTTCTTTAAGGAAAAGAAATTAGGTTCTCACCTCATCTGTTTATATTAATCCCGATTCCAGGGCAAAATCCTTTGGAAGTTTCTATACAGATATTACTAAATATTGCACCAAGATACCTTTTCCTTTCTCCAATCTAGAAGATTGCAACTTTAATTGGACTTACAGTATACGTCATAATTCAATATAGGGAAGCCATTATTACAACAGAAAGAATGAATTTCATCGGAAATAATATATCACCAATGCTCTCACCTTCTAAAGAGTATATTATGTTAAGACCTAAAAGTCCCTAAGTTAAAGAACCTTATTATAAGCACTAAACAATATCTTACAGATGGGGCACACTACTTCTGTCGACTTTGTTTTTTAAAAAAAATATTTTTTTCTCGATAGAATATTTAAAACATGCAAATAAGTGAAAAGTGGACATTTCCTGCACAAGTGTTTGTTTTTCTAAGTTTAAGTTGGAGAAGGATTTTCACTTTTGTATAGCAAATTTAGTGAAGTTAATAAGTACCTTCTAAGAGAACTTTAGCAAAACCTGTAATTTTTAGGGACTGGTAAGAAATAGTCTGTCAGCTCTTCCTCAATTTTCCAGTCTTTGCTTAGACTATATCTTCACAGGCGAGAAAATGAGATGTCAAATCCTGAGGGGCTTAAAGGGATTATACTTCTGTAACATTTCACTATTTTACCAACTGCAGAAGAACCCTTAGAAACAGAGAAGACTGTCATGAGTTTTTTGGTGAATGGAAGATCAAAGCCACCTTCTATTCTATTGTTTTTTTTTAAAAAAAACCCCCACCAGAATTAGATTAATAAAATTCAAAGTAATTTTTATTTTATTGCCATGTTTATAGCAATATGAGGATAGTGTCTAAATGTAGAGAACACTCACCCTCTCAAGATAGAATCCTGTTTGTTTCTAGATCTTGTTAATTATGGTCTGTCACTCAATAAAGTTCATCCTTTTCTGCTGGTTTCTCTTAACTGTTCTACTGCATATGTGGGTTGGATATCCTCAGCCATAAACTAATTGTCTCCCAGATGACATCTCTGCATGAGAGAATGAGAGATAGCTGAGAGAGGAGCTGATGAACACAGTCATAGGCAATTCCCTGTTAACTAGATATTGCCTGCTAAAGTGGCCATTTTGTTAATATACTTTTGAGTCAATACAATTATGGAGAATAGAATTATTATTCTATTAGAAAACCATTTGTCTGAAGTGGTGCGGGGTTTCTTGCCT